>KK118435.1:175989-211837 GCA_000611955.2 Stegodyphus mimosarum
AACCTAAAGTGTTCATTATGACAGGTTAGTTCATTACTATGGCCATAGTACGCAGTGTATATAGTTGTAAATAATAATGTAAATAGCATAAGACCATGGTCTTATTTATGTTTAGTATTTGATTTGTATTTGTTAAGTATTAGTATTTTATAAGTATTTGTATTTGATAGTATTTACACTTAGTATTTGATAGTATTTGAATTGTATATAGCGGTGGATATAATTTAATTTGCTGAAGGTTACTTATTACAATTATTGTTTATTTTGTTATTATAAAGCAATCTTATTATAAGCATTGATGACTTAGTTGTAAATTTGGCTTCCTGGATTGTACTAACTTCCTGGATTGGATACCAAGGATTGTACTGCCCGGGACGTGCAGTCCTTGGGAAGGGGGCAATGTTACGAATTCCACATTTATTTGGCTATTTATTTAGAATTGTAATTAAAATTCCTTTTTATTTCCCCGTGCAAGGCAGACGATTTTTGAAGAGAAAGCTACGTCAAAAAAATAGCAATAAAAATAAA
This sequence comes from Stegodyphus mimosarum, assembly GCA_000611955.2. Lineage (NCBI taxonomy): Eukaryota > Metazoa > Arthropoda > Arachnida > Araneae > Eresidae > Stegodyphus > Stegodyphus mimosarum. The sequence continues at coordinate 176,518 of KK118435.1, forward strand.
AGAGCGTGTGCATTTAATATATAACGAACCCGTACGCACGTAACAACACTATAAAGGAAAACGATCCAGGAAACATGCTAATCGAACTACTACTGAACACTAAAGAGGGGTTTATCGAAAGAGAAAATGATAATTAAAATTTCCTTTTAAGTAGTTATTACTAATTATGATGGAATGAGATATTTAAATATGAATTGTCTGAATATTTAAGAAAACCATTATGACTGCGAAAATAGAAAATAGAATGTTTTCTTTCTTACAGAATGCAGATGAATTCATTTTTACTCAATAAAATCTAAAGTTTATTAGTTAATTAATCTGTCCTCTATCGAGCACCTTAGTTGAGTGATTAGTATTAATGTGCCATTTTGTTTAAATTTAAATACTTCAAGAATAATCAGGAAAGGACCTAATTCTCTTCTTACCCTTAAATCCTTCGTTTATAAAATTGCATTTTCAGCTATAATCATGTGAAAAAATTCTCCAAATATAATTCAGTGCAGACAAAAGTAAAATATGTAAACGGATTGGAAATGGAGTCAAACGAAGATTTCCTTATTCTCTTTAAGAAATATGATGAAGTTAACAAAACATCTCGGAAACGAAGTTATTCCTTAGAATTTTTTGTAACTCTTTATCACTAAATTGAACTTTACTCTTTATCAACGATATGTAAATATTATTTCATGTGTATGCACATACTACATATAAACATACGTACACATTATGTATACATGTAATAGATTCTGTAGTAAAACGCAGGCGGTTGAATCCGTAATGAACAGCAGAAATTTTGATGGCGTAGGAATTTTGATCCATAACGAATAGGAAACTGTCAGCCGAGGCAGAGTAAATCTTCATTTTATTTTCAGCAAACATATTGCAGCCCCAAACAACATGGCACATTATTTGTGCTTATTTCAAGAGCTTTACGTTTTTCATAACTTTGCAGTAAGAAGTAAGCATCAGACAGCAGTCCAGCTAGGCTGAAGAGTAACGAGCAAGTGCGTTATGTTCAGGGTGAAAGCTTAATTCAGACTGATTTAATTTTGATTCTCAATGCATTTTAATTGGATAATTAATACTGCTGTGGAATTATGATTGGCTGTTTGAGTTTTAATTCCATTTACATCATCAGAATTATGTAAGAGTCATATGACGTGAATTAATCTCGAAATGATGCAGGGCAAATACGAATTACTATTTTTAGAATATAGAAGGTACATTAATTTACGTTGGTAATTTAAATTTTATCTTTTAGATATTCTCTTTTTCTTGTGGGTAATTTAAAAAATTCTAGTTCCTTCAAAACTTATCTAACCATTATATTGATAGTTAATAAAGATATTTACATTAATGAACATTGTATATTTAAGACTCTTTTTTATATTTTATACCTTATTCCACATTTTGTTCTATTCATATATACCTATATATACTTTAGATTCCATATTAACTAATACTTTTATAACCAAAAATTGCATCAATAATATATTTTTCAGTATGATTAACTTAAGAATTTTCTGCAGTCTAATTTGCGTTATTTTATTCATAAGTGCCGAATCAGAAACAATTAAATGTTTAAATTTATCAGAAAAACTGACCAAAATGCAGCGACCCGCAATGTACACTGCTGGACACCGTAAATGCAACACCCCGAAGGAAGCATGTAAATAACATGAAATTTACAACATGCATTAAGCGGAGGTGAGATATGCAAATATTTAGAATTTCAGCGCAGACGCACATCATGAGCGCCTGCGGCGCCACTTCAAAGCGCTATTTAAGACTTGCAGTTTTCGACGATTTCAAGTTCGGCAATTGTGTATTTTTTGGGTTTTTTTTTCAGAAAAACGATCCATTATGCCTCGTAGTAAACAGCGATCATCGTTTGATCAAGTACCCAAGTTCGACAGAGGTAGGATAGTAGCCTACCGAGAGTGTGGATTATCTTTCAGGGAAATTGGTAGTCGTGTTGGACGAAACCAAACAACTGTAATGCGGATATGTGACCGTTGGATGCAGGAGGGTACGACGGACCGACGTGTTCGATCGCATCCACCTCAGTTCATCACTTCACGTGATGTGCGCGTGGCAGTGACGGATCGCTCAGTCACATCACGAACCATAGCACAGTCCATTCAGTCTGCAACGCATCATCCAGTGTCTGCGCGTACCATTCGACGCCGTTTACAGCAGAGTGGCCTGTCCGCAAGACGTCTATTGCTTCGTCTACCCTTGACGAAGAACCGCAGACGTCTCCGCCGCCGATGGTGCGATGAAAGAAGGATGTCGACGGCATAATGGAATGAAATTGTCTTTACAAACGAGTCACGCTTCTGTCTGCAACACCTCGATGGTCGGGTTCGAGTCTGGATACACCTTGGAGAGAGGATGCTGAACAGCTGCGTTATGCACCGCCACAGTGGTCCTGCACCGGGTATTATAGTATGGGGCAGTATTGGGTATCACTCTCGCAATCCTCTAGTACGCTTTGCGGGTACTTTAAACAGCCAGTGCTACATCTCCGAGGTGTTGGAGCCAGTTGTCCTTCCTTACTTTCAGGGCTTGCCCACAACCCTATTTCAACAGGATAATGCTCGACCACAGGTGGCACGCATTGTCCAAGGTTTCTTCGTCAATCGCCAGATTGAATTGTTTCCCTGGCCGGCTCGCTCTCCGGATCTTTCGCCGATAGAAAACATACGGTCCATGGTTACTGAAAGATTGGCCCAGATTACATCCCAAGCTGTCACACCAGATCAACTTTCGCAACGTATCCAAAGTCTCTTTGAATCAATGCCGAGGCGTGCGGCAGCGGTGATCTCCAACAATGGCGGCTACTCTGGCTACTGATTCTGGAAAGAACCACACTTCACAGAAGTCTATAAAATTAATCGTTTGATACTTGGTCAACATGTTATCTACTAAATAAATTTTGTTGTGATATCGCTTGTTTTTCTTGGTGTTGCAATCTGGGTGGCCAGCAGTGTATTTCTAATTTGGTAGATGTTCCTTAGACGTGAAAAGTTGAAATATTTTTGAATTAAGACTATTTTCTCACAGACTTCGTATATATCTAACGTAGCATTCGAAATGCAAAACTCAGTATTTCCACTACAAATTCATTGATGTAACAAGCATGTCTTTCTACCCCTATGCCTTTAAAAAAAGGGTTAGTTGCCTTACAGTTTATCTTTCAATAATCCACTTTCATAGTAAAAAAATCATTCATTCAAAGAATTCAATTTGTTTTCTGATTTTCCTCTCTGTAAAACTGAGTGCAGAGAAGTTGTATGTTAAAACGTTTCCCACGGCTCCGAAGCGCCCAACTCCCTCTTTTTCAGCATCACCCATGTTTAGGGTGGTTCGTAATTTATGACTTGAACGCTTTTGATCAGTATTTAAAATAAACTTCTTGCTTAAGCTTAAACAGAAAGCCACAGTTTCTACTACAAACGAACTTCCGCTATCGTGCGGGTATTTAAATGAACATAACTGAAATTTACATTTCAACTTTAAGTATGTATAGATAACGCATCTGAGAATACACGTAAAATCAACTAGTTAAGCTACCCAAGGTATTTAGAGGCGCACATTTTTTTAAACTTCTGCTAGCGAAACAATACAATTTAAGGCAGTAGTAAAAACTTAAATCATAATAATTAGTTAATCAACATAAAATATTTTACATCCGTTTGCGTTAAGCTCTTCACTTTGCTTTATTATTTAGAGTGCATGCACTCAAAATCTAGGAGGTAATTATTTAGTAAGATGAAAACAATCACTCCATAGACTAATTCATTTCAAAATTTAGGGGAGCTTGCATTTTGAATATCTTCAGGAAATGACGATCCAAAACTTTCTGCTAAAGCGTTCAGAAGAAAAATACGCGAATAAAGACTTATTTTATAATTGATTGTATTTGTTGCGTAAAAGACACTCTTTTTGAAAATAAAAAGCATAAAATGACAAAATGTGCGTAATTTCACACAAATAATGTATTTTACATGTGTCTAGGTTTTAGTGATTGAAGTAAATCACGTTACAAAAAGTATCTGAAATTTTCGGCAAAAGTTCTTATACAGTAAGACCCCGCTTAGCGCTGTTTCGGTTTAACTCTCTTTTATTTCAATTGGGGGATTCCCCGGAATTGCACGCAGTGTTAGGCCAAAGAGCGTCTATCTGAAGAAGGAAAGGTTCCATAGACGTAATGTAAATCAGTTTGCTATTATGCCGCTGGAAAGCGGAGGGAAATTTCGCCAAGGGATTTGGCGACTGAACCTGCCGGCGAGAATTTCCCCGTCCGCCATGTGTTCAGGAATTGATGAACATGTGTTAAGAAGAAACGATCTCTGACAAAACGTTTTTTCTTTGACGTTTCGCGATAATTTAAACTCGAATTTTCATACTTTTTTTTGTTCAAAATAACTAATCCATTAATTAATTTACTTGCGCGAAAAAATATTTCTTTTCCTTTAAAGAAATTTAAAACGATATTCGTTTTATGAACTCTTGATAAACGTGACCTTCGAACTTCGACGCCGGCTTCGAGCTTTGGCGACAGATATTTCGCGCATGCGCAGCTGTTTCTCTTTACGTTGGGAAGGAGCCACTGCTGCTGCGAAGAAGTTTTCCTTCTTAACATTATTTTTATACGTATATTCGTTTATTATGTTTCTATATTTGTAAGAAATGAATTTTTGTTTTATTGTTATAAAAACATAATTAATAAATTTAATGGTAAAATACCTGACCAATTTTCTCCCCATCTTCCCCTAAACCCATAATTTATATGATGAGATAACCTCGTTTGACGCTGCTTCATATTACACTCTACTTTTATGGAACGTATACCCCGCGTTAAGCAGGGTCTTACTGTATTTCGATATGTACTTTACAGGCAAAGCACAGCTTTTGCGGAGTGGGTAGAATCTCTGAGCACTTATCTATTGTCCCGGATCTTGATGGCGAAAGAACTGGTTACTTTGCGTTTTTGAAATTTTTTCACCGGCAGCCAAAAGGTAATGTCGCTGAGCTCTGGTAGTTAAACCCGAATCCAAACGAGATAGTTGCGAGGATTGTTTCGTCATCTTTCCCATGAGAAGTTTCGCTATCTTTTCCAGTAGAGATAAAATAGTTTACCTTAAGTTTTCCATGAAAACATCCATCTCCTTAAGCAGATTGCCTTCGACTGCTTTACCGTAACCTAAACTATGAACAACATAAATATGAGCCAGTTTCCCTCGGTCCTTCTTAACGCACATCTCAAGTTAGGTTCATACTTCTAGTGCGCTTTGGAGTATTTAATTTTAAAAAAGACACTTTAAGCTACCACTTATTGTTTTAAAGAAAGGGAAGTTTGTAAAGCAATAATGATGCAGTGATTCTGAAAGTATCTGAAGCTTATGCAATACGGAAAATTCCACAGAAATGGAAAGAATTTTCTTTAAAATGTGTAAAATGTTATTATTTTTTAACAAAGGAAAATCTTGTTAACAACACATTAGTAAAGATAAGTTTTCTGCTGCAATAATTGACATACAATTACTACCTGCAATAAAATGAAGTAAACTGTTTTTTGGTTTAGCATTACTAAGTGAAAAAGTTCAAGTTAAGCCAGCATTATTATCAAGCGAGCATAATTGTTTCTTATAAAATGCCCTTTTTTGCTTCACGTGTTAAATTTAAAACAAAATCTTTATTGATAAAGGTTGAAGAGAATTTGTCATATGTCTGTTCTTCAAACACAAATTTCTGATGTGTTCTTAAAATGAAAATGCAAAACTTAATGAAGTACTTAAGGAAATTTATATGTTCCAAATATATGTATTACAAATATTTTTTCTCCCGAAATATTTAGAATTATTAATTAATTTAGCTTCATCTAAATCTAAAAATAAAATATATAATATCACAATTCTTCTTGCTGGGATTACCTCGAATATTACTATGCTTAGGAGAAAACCGCACCGTACAACTGTGAGATTATTAGTTATTCTGGAATTTAATGTTTCAAATAGTTCGGCTTTTCTACTTTTACATCCTTTGTGCCTTGGAAAGGAAGAAGTACAAGCTGCTTGTATACCTTCCAAATTATGCGGGTCTTCCCTCCCCCTCATTAAAACTCGAATGAACTCTAGTGTCTAAGAGTGTGACAACCTTTGAGTGTGTAAATAACCTCTTCCATCCAAAAGTTTGAATTTGTGTTTTTACTCATTTAACGAAGAAGATTTTCTTAACGAAGAAGTTTTAGATATTGGTTTTTGATTTCAGACTGAACCGTCCTACTCTGTATTTCATGAAACTATATCCCCGTAGAATTATTAGTAGCTTTTGTCGGTAGTTTAATTTAGACCAATAATACAGTTGCGTGCGTGCGGGTTCGTAATTGATTCGATGCTCAAGTCGTTAAAAAGTTAATAAAATTTATTCTTTTCACAAGAAATAAAGCAAAAGGCTAAAATATTTCTTTAGAGATATTCGTACAATATCACAATATCTCAAACGTTAAACAGCACTCAATTCAAAACAGAGAAACTAATTCTATCTCGCAGCGAATTCTCTATTAATCAATAACAGCATTAGGTAAACATCAGTTCGCTTAAAACAGTTACAACTGAGGTGAGGTGTTTTAATTCGGCTTTTATAAGCTTTTTAATTATTCACTAGAACATTCTGATAAAACCTATTTTCTCGATCTTTCTCGATTTTTGTAGATGGCAACAGCAATACGAGATATTTATATTAAATATTAAATGCACGCTCTTTTTTATTTTTACTTTTTCGAAGTAACTTTCTATTCAAAAATTGTCTGCGTTGCACGGGAAAATAAAACAATTTTAATTACAATTCTAAATAAATACCTAAATAAGTACGAAATTCGTAACAATACTTTAGTTGGCTTCGAAAGTCACCAGTATTTTTTCTTCTTCTGTTGCCTTTTCAAAGAATCATGAAAAAATAAAGCCGGATTATGAAAACTTATAACTTCAGAATAGTTAAATGCATTCAAATAAAGCAAATGTTAATACGTGACGAAGCAAAGTACATTTTGGTGAATATGATGTATATATATATACAAGGGAAGTTTCCGAAATCTTAGATCGAGATGGTGGGACTAAATGGATATTTTTATTATGTTAAACAGACCATACCCTATCTAGCCGGGCTTTACCAATTATACAACTTTCTCCTTTGCCGAGTGTTATTTAATTTGCAAGATGGATTACTTTTGAACGTGAGAAAGTACTTAAAGGTTGTCTGCCTCAGTGAAGGGATGTTTCAGGAGACGTTCTAAGGGAATCTGACTAACAGCGAAAACCACAAAACACAACGTCGAAATGACATAAGTCATCATTTTTAAAGCAAAAAATGCACAATTTGCAAACTTATAAGAATAAAGGAACTGAGCTCACTGAGCCGAGTAACGGAGTGGATACATATATATATATATATATTTATGTACTTTGTGTGCGGCCGATCGCAACCAAAATGCGAGGTGCACATTTACATGTTATAGCAGCCCTAAATGCAAAATTTCAAGGTTCTGACGCTACGCGTTTTTGAGTTATGCGATATACATACATACATATGTATGTAAGCACAAACACCACGAAAAAAATCTCTTCAGAATCCATTTTAAATCAATTTTATAATTATTTTGGGGAAAAAGAGTCTTTTATTCTGCCCTTACGTACAGATGTAACTCAAAACGTATCGATAAATTGCATTCGATAGCGGTCAGAATAGATATTTGCGTTGAAATCTGGTACCAGAAATTTTTCGCGATTACAATACTTCCTTTTTACTTCGCACAAAGACGTAAAATAAATAATATTAATATAACTCCAATCATAGGAAGCAGACTTTGTCTAAAATCTTGTAAATACACTGAATTCGAATGTTTAAAGTCTAAGGTACTTATTATCCTACAGTATGTAGATATATGCAGCTATGCCTCCAACAAATTTATTGTACTAATAATAATTATCCATTATTATAATACATAATTTATTGTATTAAAAATAACACAGCCTCTATTATTAATGTGTATATAAGCCGCAGTTATGTCTTCGCTACGTTACTTGCCCTTTCTGACCCAAAAAGTTTCTGATTTTCTTCATATCCTTATTATTCCGTCATTTGCAGCCGGAGGCTGTTCATGGGTGGACACTACAACTGCTTTGAATAACGAGGCACGATTCTGGGCATGTTATCAAAAACTTGTTTAACTGTAGTTTTCCCATTTCACTTTTAAATTAATTTTTTTTTAAATCCAAACTGTGTGTTCATGAGCCGAAACTGCAAAATCAGTTTCCCACTAATGAACATTAAATAACTCTTGTCAAATTTATGAAAAGTATTACAGGAATTGGTGAATTTTAGTAGATCAAAATTTATCAGAATTATTATACTAAATACCCTCGACGGTGTTTTCTGAATTTCATACAGTATGAAAAAGTAGAACATAAATATATAGTCAACAAATTTATGTCTTTAAATGACATATTGCCAAAATAAACTACAATGCAAATACAGTGTGTATAGTGTCTCGAAATGATCGTTGCAATTTTGTGTATTATGAAAAATGGATCACAAAGTGTAGAAATTCTAAGGCTCCTCAATACTATACCATAATGTTTTTGACCTATATACCAATTTTAGATAATTTATAATCAGTGTGTTTAAAGTTTCTACTCGATCCCAGCTCCTGTAATTCTCACTTTTAGAGAAATCATAATTCCAGAAAGATCTCGGTGAAGTTGCAAACATGCAGTCGACCACTTTGCTGTTATTTTCCATAAACCATCTCTAAAACACCTATGCACAATTTAAATTAATTTAGTCTTCTTTAGAGACAGCCGCATTAGAGAGGTGATGCTTATTTATGTTTTTAGAAATACTAGTCATTTTCAGAATGATCGTGTCAGAAAAGCTTGAGATTTCACCGTATAACTTTATCGCTTCGCTAAGTTTCTGGCAATTGGAAATTTAGAAACTATGCTCTGATTACAGCTTTTCAGATACATTTATCTATCACCATCATAATCAAAATGAACACAAGTGAGAATTTACAAAGTGTTGTGTTCGAAGTACAAGAATGTAGAAACGAATGCATAGCGTTAAACGCACATGAGAAAATACGAAGTGTTTACATGGACACCAGCTTTGATGTGCAAATTACACTGGTTATCATAAATTAAGGAAAAATCACAAAAATCACGATTACTGAAAAAGCTACACGTAGAATTTTATGAAACTTACCCACAGTATACAACACATAGTAAGGTATCAAATAACATGAAAAGAAATTACCAGACATTTATGGTAGTATAGAAATTAGCACATGTATAAAGTGAAGGTGTCAGTTTGCTATTGGAAAGGTTCCTGCAATATGGAATAGGATCTCGTCTAAAAGCAATACAGCACATACAGCGTTGTGTGATGCTTTCAATTATGCGGTATATCAGTTCCATAGGAAGCGAGAGCCATTGCTCTTGCAAAGCAGTTGCAAGCGTGGAAAGGGTCTGAGGGGGCGGATTGAGAGCAGCTAGACGTCTTCCTAAAGCATCCCAAACGTGCTCGATAGGATTCAAGTCCGGGGATCGAGCTGGCCACTACATGCACATAACTGTTTCCTGTTGAAGATAACCATCTACGATGCGAGCCCTGTGTTGTCTTACGTTGTCGTCCTGTAACAGGAAAGCATCACCTATTGCCCAGGCATATGGGCAAACATAAACATCAAGTATGTCATCTCTATAAACCTGAGCATTCACGGCTCCCGTTGGAAAGACATGGAGGTCTGTGCGTCCACCCAAAGAGATTCCACCCCAAACACAGACACTACCTCTTCCGTATACATCTCTTTCACGGATGTTTGACGGATGATAACGGATTTGAGGTTCTCTTCATATCAAATAACGCCTACTATCGCTTTCTAGACTAAACGTGGACTCATCCGTAGACAGAACAGTACTCCTTGATCAGGCGTCCAGTGGACATGTTGTCGTGCCCACTGCAAACGGTCGCTCCTATGCGGTGACGTGAGCGGCATGCAAATGGCTGGTCGCCTCGCATACAGATCACCTACGTGAAGCCTGCTACGCACAGTTGACGCTGACACCAACCTTCCGTTGGCTGCAGCAAGGGAGGATCTAAGAAGAGTCGGAGTAGCGGTTCTATTCCTGCGTGCACATAATGCCAAATATCGGTCATCGGCGCTTGTTGTAGCAGTTGGCCGTCCTTAGCGGAACCTGCTAGATGCCGAATCTGTGGTTTGACATTGCCTCCAAAGTTTCTGAACCACAGAAGGACCCACATTTAGCCATCTGAATATTTCTGTTTGACTCTGTCCTCCCTCTAGTCTCCCAATGGCTCTCCATCGTAGTTCTGCAGGCAAATGATGCCTGAATGTCATTTACGAATTGGCTATCTCAGATTTCTGATGTCACTATCACAATGAAATATGTGGGCTTGCTCTCAAACATGCACTTTTATGCTCTTCGCATATGACTTATTCCGAGTGCAGCGCCACTAATTTGCATATTTTAGTTTTACTCAACTACTCTTACTTGGCATCATGTTCAAATTTTACACCTTTTGTCTTATTTTTGAGGGAGTTATCGCTATTTGTGTGATTTTTCTTAATTTATGATAACCAGTGTATAATAAAGTTTTTGAGCAAATAATAACGGAATTCTTTTATGTTAAGAATATGCTCACTTTATTCAAGAAATCTAAAGTAGGTAAGACAGTGAAATGATTTAGCGAACTAGATCTTTTGATATCAGACTTGACGTTTTTTCTCAAAGGACTTTGTGCGTAATAAATGGTACCAAATACTGATGATTAGTATGGAATTCTCGCAGCTGTTGAGCGAATTGATATCAATCAGTAATGCACGTAACAGCATTTGGGGTGTCTAAGTTGATGCGGTTCAGTAATGTTGCAAGAGGTGAAAGTTTTTCAATTTGTTTCTTTAAAAGAATTTTGAAAATTGGATGCTATAAGCAGTATTATTTAACAGTTCTACGGGATATTATATGTATATTATGTGATAAAATGGGTCATCTTTGCTAATCTTGCAATCAATGGATAACAAACATATCAATCGTAGAATTAGAGAAAGTTCAGCCTTTGATCTGCGTTAGTTTTGCAGAAATTATGCTCAGTGCTCAGACTTCATATCGCCTAAGCTTAGATACCCTTTTTGCTGTGTTTAAGGATCGCGCTGCGAGCTGGTCAGTATTGTTACGTTTTTTTTTCCTTCTTCGTACGTAAGTTAAAAGGTTCGGGATTAGGGGTGAATAACGACGACGACACTTGATAGAGTATCAAAACGCACTTTATTGGTCACTATTTTTCAAGACAGCTCCAGAATCACGTTTACAGTCGTCGAAAAACTACGACAAACACACTAACACAATCAGCCTGAGACAGCCTCACGACAAAGCAGCAACTGAAACGACAAAGCACCAGAATATTATTCCCGACTCTGCTCGATTGTTCTCGGAATTCTACGTACTTTCGAGACTCTCCAAGCTACAACTCGCGATGCACTCGACGATACACTACAGTACAGCTCCCGACTGGGTTCGGTCGTTCTCGGAGCTCAACACACTCTAAGATAAAGATCGACGATGCACTAGCTCACGGTACACTAAGAGATTCTTTCGATGCACTCGACGACCAACTCGGCATTAGACATCTCGCTCACCGACTGACTATCAACTCGATAGACTCCGCACTGATTGACTCACCGCGTACCAGCGGGATTTATATAGCTTTTGGCTTGTGTTTGAGAACGTTCTGGGCTAAACCAATAAGAATTCGTTGCAGAAAGTTCTCCATCCGTCTATGGTATATCGCCATTTTTGTCACCAAATGGGCTATTTCTCGCCAAATGTGACAACCCCGCCGTCCAAGTTTACCGCACCACTACATTTCGTAACAATATCTTGAAAATAGTTGAAAAGGTAGCAGCAACTAAGACATGGCATAACTTTATTATGCCTAGCTGTGTTCCGACTCGGTTGAAGTAATTATGCTTTAAAGGCGCTGAAAGTAAAACAATCATGACATAAAATTTCATTAGAACATGAAAGTTTAAATTTCTGATGAAAGTAAAAACAATCATGAAAATAAAAGATCATGACATAAAATTACATTAGAACATTGCATCATACTTTAAAACATGAAAGTTTAAATTTCAAGTCCAGAGCAAGTTGTTGCTTTACGTCTTGGATTTTCAACTTTTTAAATTGAGCAGCGAAATTAAGAAATTTGCTTTAAGTCCTTTAAATTTTGTCAGAATATTTCCAATAGAAGAATCAGTCACAGGAATGGCTTCGCTCAATGAGATTGAAGCACTCTTTGTCAAGTGATTTGTTGCTTGACTTATAAGCATTTTTAATAGCTTCTTTAGCTCGTTCTGGAACTGGCTTAATTTCTGTAGATTTTGTGCCTAATTTAGGATAAAATTCGCAGTTCTTTGAACTGGCAACGTGACTTTGTTTACAGTGAACCCAAGTCGGTTTTTCCTCTTTTACGAAGTCACAAATGTAAGTCGAATGATTTTTCCCGCACTTCAAACACTTAGGGTCGTTATTACAAAATAATTGTCCATAGCCAAACCTTAGGCAACGGAAGCACATCATAGAACTGCGATTTGTTCTGTATCTTCGGATTTTAACCTTAAGACCCAGAATAAACTTCTTATAAATACTACCACCAGTCGGGACTAGAAGAAAACTGGAAGCTTGACTTCATTTCCTTAGTTTTTCTTTTAAAATGGGAAACTTTGATGACAGGAAAACCTTCCGGACAAAGTTCGTTCTTGATATCATCGACATCAGAATCCCCTGAGAGTCCTCTGATTCTAACTTTGAAGGTACTGAATTGTATTTCTTTCTTCAGAAAGATAGTAACGGCGCGTTCTCTGTTGGTAGTAGAGTCAAAAATAATGGTAATCTTAATCTTCTTGTCAAGACACCAGCGTAGTCAACTACACTGCACTTGGAGAATAAGCTTCGGATTTCTTTCCTGCGCCAAAACTACGCCAAAACATTGAGAAAATTCCGACCATAGAAAAACATGAATGTAAGCCATAAATGTGTTTTTCAGAAACTTCCAGAATGTAGCCAAACTGTGGAGAAATCACCAAATGTCCCCAAATCGGGTCGAAGGTTTTCTAGCTCTATCTCAGCTTCTAATTGAGTATCTTTATGATTTAAATGACAATAGATTTAAAATTACATAATCTGAAATGTAATACACAAAACAATCAATTACGGGTGTATTAAGTGGCCAGAAAATAAATTTAAAAATGCGTTATGAAATTATTATATCCTATATACCAGATAAATAAGTAAATATATATTAACAATGCATAACACTATAAGGAATTTTCTTCTTGCTTACCGTGTGCTTTCGTGTTGTACCAGGAAGCACGTCCGGCTGATAATACGAAAGTTCGGAATTCAAATCCCAGCGAGGGTATTCAGCAATTCTTCGTAATTCCCTGCTCGAAATAAATATATAATTGCTCCACAATGGCATCCAGCTAAAATGGGCATCAACTTGACCTGGCCACTAAAGACCTTATAAGGTTTCTCCTTCAATCTCTTTAATCTTCTTGGTAAACATACACTGTGAAACCCTATGTGGAGGACAGTGAGCAAATCTAGGCTATGTCCTTTAGTATTGAAGAACTACAAAGTCAGAAGGAGGGTTTAAAGTGACCCTTTAATCCAAATAATTACAACTCTCCAATTTGAGAGTAAGCCGCCACTACTTGGGCTGAACTAAAATAAATCTGAAATAAAGTGTGTTAACAAATCAAATACCTAACTTAACCTTAAGTAGGACGGCGAGGGAAGCCTAACTCTCAGTGAAATGCAATAATGCGAATTTCACTAGCAAGAACTAGTAATTGCAGTTTGCCTATGAAGGCGAACTTTCAGTAGACAGAGGAAATCTTTGCGCGCACAGCCTTACGGTGATAAATCCAAGACTCTGTTTTTTTCTCCTCGTTAACTCCTGCCTTTTAAACTGCTATCAGATATATGCGATTTGCATAAATATCTCGCTCGCGCTAAATTCGGGCAGCAACTGAAACTTTGAGATATCGATAGGAAAGTTCAAACTAAAAATAACTTAATTAATTAAAATAATAATTCTACATAGTTGCTCCCAGAATTTAGTAGTCTGAAACTAACTAGCCTAAAATCGGCTTTTTGTGAAGATGCTAAATTCTAAATCTAAATTTTCCTTCCAATTCACCGTCCTTTACAATTGTAAGTTTTAAATTTAGTTTAAATCTCTGTTTGTGTCTTAGATATTTTAACATAGAATAATCTTTACGTCCTTTTTCTTCTTCACATCAAAAAGATCCGTCAGGAATTTGGCTTGACTGACATTAGTCTGGTTCCTTCCAATCTGGAAGGAAATAAATCTTAATTTCATATTATAAGTACATTTCACCTGAAAAGTACAACATTCCCTTCCTCTGATGATTTTCGTAATGACTTTTATTCGCGCTTTAGGTATTCGCGTTTTTTAAATTTTTATTAGCGCTTTTCACAAAAGCATTCATTTCACACTCATTCACTTTTAAAAGTTCCCCCTTGTTGTCTGGCCAAATGTGGTGTTTGTGAAAAACACGCAGTTTTACTTTGTCAAGTGTTCACAACTACCACCTGACTTCAATTCTATTGGGGTTAACTCTTCGACTTTCAAGACCTCGGACCTCCCCTAAAATAAATATGAAATGCCCTGAGGTTCTAACATAAAATGAACTTTAAACTTTTGTGTGAAACCAGAGAACACTACATACAACATTCAAACATTTTCAATTGTATTTCATACATATAATTCATTCTTTCAATCTTCAATTCAAATTTTCTTTAAATGCTCATTGCGTTAAGTAACGATTATGTATTCAATTTCTAATTTAGCGCGCTTTACGCTTTTACATTACATTTTAATTTTAACTCTATCCTTTACGCTTTTCCAAAATATTCAATATTCACAATACCAGTGCTTAAGGCTTACATACAATCATGCATTACATAGAAAACAGTTTTACATTAAATACATTCATTATTTATACATAGAAATACAATACAACAGTTTTGCTATACAACTTACGTACTAGTTGCTTTTAATTAACACAATTCAATTTCCTATTTACAGAGAGTCTTTTGACTAAAATCAATAAATCACATGTTCTGGATTACAAAGAACATTTCACGAATAGTCTCACAGTTTCTCAACTGGAAACTCGAATTTCCTTCGCTGGATGTTTAACTTGTTCCTTCAAGCGTGTCCTTTACGCTTTCGGCAACCCGATAACCGGCCTTTGACTCGGGTAACTTCCCTTTTAAATCTGCAACTTGCACTTAAATCAGAAACATAACTGTGTGAATTTAAAAAGAAAATAAGGAATCTACTTATCTTTCTGCCAGTCTGTTAGGCGTTTGTTTGTCCATTCCTGGAAGGTTGGATATACTGTCGCTTGGGCAATTCGTTGTCTGCTGCTCCTAGATTGAAACTCTGGGGCTGTCTTTCGTTTGGTCGATCTCCTTTCCTCCAGAAATACCTTGTGGGGACGAATGGCCACTCTGGAGAGGGAGCGAATCCCCGCTCCCTCTCCAGAGTGGCTCGTTCCTGCTCCTGCACTCGTAGGCTTCTTCGTTGTATATTGGCACCTTCGGCGGCTCGCTTCTCGATGTTCGGTTCCCTCCGTAGTGGTGGAGCTTTCGTAGTATTTTCATCTGGAGGTTTTTTCCTCAAACGCTTTGGTCGCTGAATCTGCTGCTTAGCGTTTTTCCGTTTTTTTTTCTGGGGTGGTCTTTTCTTCGGCTGCGGCTTCCTCTCTTCTGGTAACCTCCTTTTCAAACTGGGTTCTTTTGCTGTTGAGGGACCCGGTTGGGGCTCTTACTTAGAAAAAGAGGCTGGACCCTGTAAAAAGTCTTTCAAGATATTATTATTAGCTCTTCGATAATAATGTTTGATTTGGTCGAAATTTGCCACAGTCTCTTCGCCCTTCTCATTCTTTAAATATGCACGGCATTAAATTATTTTGGTTATTTGAAAAGGCCCATACCATCTTGGGCAAAATTTTGCGACCGAATCTTTTGCTGCGCATGAAAGTGCAAGCGACTGTTTCAACACCTCCTCCCCCACTTTATATTCTACGATACGCCTTTTCAAATCATAATATTGCTTCTGTTTCTTTTGCGCTTCCCGGGAGCACTTTTCTGCTTCTTTTAACATTTTTTCTATTTCACCAATTTGAAATTCCGGCGCTCTATCTTTCACATAAAATAATTGGTCTAAGGGGGTCATTATCTTCCTGCCCAAAAACAATTCGGCGGGGGATTTCTTCGTTGTCTCGTGCTTAGCCGTTCTAAGGGCGAATGCAAATTCTTCAACGCAGTCATCCCAGTTAGAATGGTGCTTTTGCACATAATTTCGAATCAATTTTATAATATTCTTATTTACCCGTTCCGCTATATTTGATTGTGGGCGGTAGGGTACCATTTTCATATGCTTAATGCCCAACTTGTCACACATCATTTTAAATGTACTGCTTACAAACTGGGGACCATTATCGCTAATCACCCTCGCTGGACATCCATATCTTAAAATATATTTGTTCAAAAACGAATCTGCAACGACTTTTGCTGAAGCCCGCTTAAGTGGTATCAACTCAACCCATTTACTGAAATGATCCACAATGACTAATAAAAATCGTGCCTTATTTACATGACTCCTGGGGTAGGGGCCTAAGAGGTCAATACCAATTATTTCATTGGGGAACCTAGACTCAATACTAGTTAATAACCCGGCCGGGCGGAAATTTACGTCATTATTTATCTGACACGTGTGACAAGTCTGGCAGTAATTTTTAACTATCTTTTGTAATTGCGGAAAATATACCGCCTCGCGTACGCGTTGTATTGTTTTTCTAATTCCAAAATGGCCCGAGACAGGCGAATCGTGGAGCTCTTGCAAGATACTTAAAATTAATTTG
Organism: Stegodyphus mimosarum; assembly: GCA_000611955.2. Lineage (NCBI taxonomy): Eukaryota > Metazoa > Arthropoda > Arachnida > Araneae > Eresidae > Stegodyphus > Stegodyphus mimosarum. The sequence goes on from KK118435.1 coordinate 193,559, forward strand.
GCCGGGATGACTGGTCTGTATTCACTATTTTGATTCGTAACTTTAGTATAAAATAAGAGACCATCAATGATTTCATAGTTCTGTGCTCTGCTTCGTATTGCATTAATGTCTATATGCTGGAAGTTATCTGGGTCTTTTAAATAATTATAAATATTTCCGAATTCGGGATCCCTAGCAATTTCTTCTATTACAGTCTCTCGAGAGTCAATGACCTTTGCCTGAAGCATCGCAATTTTTATTTTCTCGCCGTTCTCGTCTAATTTTATTCTGGATAAGGCGTCTGCCACTACATTGTCTTTTCCCGGTGTGTGTTTGATAATGAGATTAAATTCTTGCAACTTTAGGGTCCACCGAATTAAGCGTGGCGAAAGATTCTTTCCTGAAAATAATCTGGTAACTGCCGCGTGATCTGAATATACTGTTACGAGAGAACTCCCAAAATATACACAAAAGTTTTGAACAGCTGAGAAAACTGCTAAAGTTTCACGCTCTGTTGCCGAATAATTTCTTTGCGTATCATTCAATGTACGACTAAAAAAGGCAATCGCTTTTCTATTCTGTGTTAATACCGTTCCGATTGCGTAATTTGATGCGTCTGCATAAATTTCCAGACCCTTGTCTTTCTCCGGGAACTTTAGAACTGGTGCATTAATTAAAGATTCTTTTAACTTCTCAAACGCGGCGTTTGCTTCTGAAGACCACGCAAAACGAACTCTTTTCCTTCTCAACTTTAATAATGGCTCAGCAATTTCTGCAAAATTTTTAATAAAAATTCTATAATATGAACACATACCCAAGAAAGTCGCTAACTTTTTGGCTGTATTCGGAATTGGATAATTCTTTACTGCTATAACTTTAGACTTATCTGTTTCAATCTCCCTTTGAGAAATTTTGTACCCTAAATATTTGACTTCTTTTGCCGCGAATTTACATTTTTTAATGTTCACTTTAAGTCCTGCATCTTTCAAAAGAGTAAAGACTTCTCGAAGGTCTTTAATATGTTCTTCCAGCGACTCTGAAGTAACAATTATATCGTCAAGATAAATAAATGTACTTTTTCCTATTACCGGCCTTAAAATTTTGTCCATGCACCTCTGAAACGTGGCCGGGGCTCCCGACAATCCAAAAGGCATACGCAAAAAGCCATATGTACCGTATTTTGTTATGAATGCTGTTTTGTGAACATCTTCCGGCTTTATGCTTATCTGAAAATATCCTGATGTCAAATCTAGCGTGGTTATGTATTTTGTTGATTTAATACTTCTAAGAATTTCATCAATTACCGGGAGTGGATAAGTTGGATATTTTGTTATACTATTAAGCTTTCTATAGTCAATAGCGAACCTGTACCTTAATGGATCAGTTAAAGGCAAATCATTATTTTTTTACATAGTACAACAGGACTCGCATATGCACTCGAAATAGGAGTTATTATTTTATTTCTTAACATGTCATCGATATGGTATTTTTTTATTTGTTCCTTAACTTTATCGTACTTGTAAGGACGCTGACGTATAGGTTCATCCGTTGTTAGTTTAATTTCGTGTGCTACGATCTGTGTGAATTCAGGAATATCATCAAACAAATCAGCGAAATGACTTACCAATTCCCGAAATTTGTCCTGTTCTTCGGGCGTTAGATGGCTTAAATCCACTTCAGGGGGAGGTGTTGATTTCTTTTTCACTGGGTCCATGGTTACTTGCAAGGTGGAGTTTTCAAAATCGATTTTCGCGTCCACAGCTGAAAAGAAATCGGTTCCTAAAATAACTGATGCTTGGAGGTTCTTCACTACAAGAAACATAATTTTTTTTGTTCTTCGCCGATTTTGATATACAGCTCGATTTTTCCCATGCATTGACACGTTTTTCCTTGGGCTGCTACCACCTTCATTCCTTCCACGCTATGCAGACGATATCTACGAAAGTGCTTCTTAAAAAACTCTTCTGCCAAACAGCTTCCTTGAGCGCCGGTATCCAACAGAGCTGTAGCGGGTACGTTGTTAATTAGTAACTGCAGTCTCGGTAATTCAATGTTTCTCACCATGACCGTATTTAGCTGTACTTCAGAGGGATTTTTCTTCTCCTCGGAACATTGCACCCCCTTCCCCGCAATATTCCTTAGTAGTTTAAATGCTTTGCGGGTGTTTTCTTCTGTTGCTGGCTTCTGCCTGGGGAGAATGATTTTCTTCCGTAGTTGGGATTATTTTGTTGGCGCTGTACTTGGCGCGGTTGACCGCTCGCATTTTGACTGGTACCAGTAGTTCTCGGCCATCGTCTGTTTCTTCCTTCGGCATTCTGGTTCCCCTGCAGCCGCTGTTCATACGATTGTCTCCGTTGATTTTCGGCCGCTCGCCGGCTCTCGAATTGCACGGCGAGTTCAAACAGCTTGTCCAGCGTCACGGGATTTCTTAGCTCCATGAAATCTTGTATAGATGGTAACAATCTGGGCAGGATTATCTGGATAATCTCCGGGTCTGGCCTCGTACCATACAATAATTTAAAGACTTGTATTTTTCTCAAAATAAATTCCGATAATTCGTCCACCCGCTGTTGGTACTTGCTAAACAATTCAGCTTCGAGTTTGGCACGTTCTTTAACAACAGGAAACGCTCTCAAAATTGCTAGTTTGAAATTTTCGTAAGTGTAAGTCGGCGTTCCTGGTTCTCCCAGCAGACATTTTCCGATGCACTTATACCAGTTCGATGCTTGGCCCCTCAATGCTCCTGTCGCTAATATGACCTTCTGATATTCCGGAACTGGATACAGCAAAAAATGCACTTCTAACTTTTCCAAAAATGTGTTCACAGGTCCTCTGGCATCAAAAACTACTGCCGGCTTCATGGCTGCTCTGATGGTTTCCACTATGAATCCAAATCCATCAGGCATTGCAGCTGTATTTTGGGATGTACTTGGCATATTCAAACTTCCTTCCATCATTTTTTCTGTTCGGGCGCCAATATCAGGTTTCTCCTTCAATCTCTTAGTCTTCTTAGTAAACATACACTGTGAAAACCTATGTGGAGGACAGTGAGCAAATCTAGGCTATGTCCTTTAGTGTTGAAGAACTACAAAGTCAGAAGGAGGGTTTAAAGTGACCCTTTAATCCAAATAATTACAACTCTCCAATTTGAGAGTAAGCCACTACTTGGGCTGAACTAAAATAAATCTGAAATAAAGTGTGTTAACAAATCAAATACCTAACTTAACCTTAAGTAGGACGGCGAGGGAAGCCTAACTCTAAGTGAAATGCAATAATGCGAATTTCACTAGCAAGAACTAGTAATTGCAATTTGCCTATGAAGGCGAACTTTCAGTAGACAGAGGAAATCTTTCCGCGCACAGCCTTACGGCGATAAATCCAAGACTTTGTCTCGTTGACTCCTGCCTTTTAAACTGCTATCAGATATCTGCGATTTGCATAAATATCTCGCTCGCGCTAAATTCGGGCAGCAACTGAAACTTTGAGATATCGATAGGAAGGTTCAAACTAAAAGTAATTTGGGTTATTAAAATAATGAATGCTACAACCTCTCTTCTCTGTCATCCTTTAAGTGAAGAAGAATGTAAAAAATGTTCTCGCTCCTAATCGTGTGCTCTCGTGGTGTAATTGCAAGTACGTCAAGCAATCGAGAATCCTGGAGAAGGCATTGCTAAATTTTTCATGGTTCTTGCTCAGAAATAAACCTGATGACAGTGCAGCACTACAAAATACACAAAAAACACGAAATGCAATCAAATAAACACAAATATCTACGTAATTTAGATCAGTATTAAGGGAAATAATCTCTGCCGCCACCCTTTTTATGAACAACTAGCGCATTTAACTTCCGTAACCTGAGATATTGTAACTGTTTGAAAAATCCTCGTAAAACAGTCTTATGCCAATATAATGATAGACTGTGATAAGTACCCTCACGCCATACTAAACCTAATTTAAAATTATCAAGTAATTTTTCATGATTTACATGAAGTAAAATTACATCAGGTATTGCATAAACTAAAAGAATAAGTGCTCGGTTTCTATAGGTGTGAAGTTCGCATAAGAATAAGAAAAAATAAAAATCTGTTTTTAATGTTTACAGTGTTTTCGCAGCCATCACCATTATTGAACTGTGAATTTCAGATTCCAAAAACTAATCTTTCATCAGCATAAAACATGCTGGAAAACACTGTTAACGTTATTGTTGAAAATTTCTGAGAGCATATGCAAATATTTTAAGAGAAAATACGAGTCGTCCTTATTGCAATAAATACGTAGGTTAAGGAATGAACTTGAAGTTGTTAAAGCGATTTGTTTTAAAATTTTTATATTCTTTAAAAATTAGATTTCCTATTTTGAGTATAATGTTTTACTGATTTTGATCGATATGAAAAAAAAATGTTTAATGAGCGTACTGAATCTATATGAAAAAAATTTACTGAGAGTAATTTCTGGAATACATGTCATATATATAATTTCTGTAAATTGATGAAAGCTATATATATGGTATATTTTACATTTAATTATTTATATTTTTCAGATATTCAGCAAAATAGCCTGAATAGCTCTCCAAAAGTAAGTTTAAAATCTTTTGAAATAAATAAGGTATGTGTTCATAAAAACAAAGAATGTGATTTTTTAGAAGCTGTCACTGATACGTTGATTAGAATGTGATTTATAAACTAAAGATTGAAATAACAGTAAATGCAGCTAAAGTTTTCCAATAAAACGAAATTTGAAAAAAGAATTCTTAAAGGGGAAAACTTTTCAAAAGGAATTTCTTTCTTTCAAACTTGTAATTATACCCGATGTATAATACTAAATTTAAAATTATTAATTTGTACCACTTATTTTAAAAATAAATTAATTTATTTTTGTTTTGTAAACTAAATTTTAAGCGACATTTATATAGTTTTTAACGTATTTTTCGTCAATATTTTCATTTATTAAACTTTTAGTCATTAATTTAGCAAAAACATTATGTAGTTTAACGTTACTTAGTAGATTACTTTTTTTTATTTCCGTTTGTGTATTCCATTTGAAATGTTGCGCAGGCTCTCGGAATTCTTTGCGGGGAATTTGACGCGATTTGCAATTACGTCATCCGTCTATTCGCTTCCTAATGTGAAGATGACTGCTCAAGAAAACCTTGCGCGCCGCTGATTCTCAAAACGGTCAAACATGGTTCCTAAAAGCATGAAATATGAAAACTGGTGATATTTATCATCAGATGTATATAACGTTTATGGTGAAAATGCAATGACTAAATCATGAAAATGTGGGAAATCATTCAAGAAAGATAAGACATTAGTGAAGAAGAGAAAACGACCGTAAATAAATAGCTAGCATCACAAAAGGCGGAGTTCGACGAGAAGGTTTTCAAAAGCTTGTTTGCCGTTACTGTAAATGTTTAAACCAACAAAGAAATTACGTAAAAAATATTGAATTGTAAGTAGATTTAGAAAACACATGTGGTTTTTCAGAAAAGTTTACTTGTTCTAATTTTATTACAAAATGGACTTCAAAAATAACCTCCGTATTTTAAAAAAGACAGAAAAGAAAGTGTAGTGGTCATTTTTTTATTTTATCTTCTTCCGTGTTTATTTTCGAGTTTACATATCATAAAACATACCTGAAATAATATGGACCGATACTTAACAGCCTTTCTCGTCGCCTTACATCACTAATTAGCTTATGGATCTTGATAAGAATAATAGTTTTGTTTGGTTTATTGGATAACATACAGATAAATAGAGATTTTATGTTATTGTAGATGTGCATAATTTGTAAATATACCTGTAAATAGAAGTGTTTTAAACATTTAAAATTTCATAATGCTAATTTTATGTCTGCTTTTAAGCAGGAGACTTTATGATGAAATTTCCAAATGTATATACTATAAAATACGAAGCAAGGAGCTTTGGATGCGCTGCATTTATTTGTAATGTATTTTAAAATTAAATTTTTAATATAAACAAAATATTGCATTCAGAATAATAGATTTTGTGAGTTGTTTCACAACATAAAAGCAAATTAAGTGATGTAATAAATGAAATAATTCAAAATTCCTATGAAATTTTGTAATATGTATAGTTGGCAATAAAGATGTAATAAATCAATTTTAAAGACTTCACGATAACACAAGTTCTAACGAGAATTGTTATTTGCTTTCTAAACGATAATTTTATTCAGAGGGCAGAATTATTTATGTTAATCATGTGAAATTTTTTTATGTTAATATGTTTTGGATCTGTATTGTCGCTTCTCACTTTCCGTGTTCCCGCCAGAATGCAAATTTATTTAGAACAGGGGTGGGCAGATTTTTCCAGAGTACGGGCTACTTCTAATTTTTTCAAGGTTTTGCGGTCCACCCAAGGGCGTAGGTGTGGTAAGCTAAAAAAAGGTCTACAATATTTATTAGAGCTTAATAATAACTACGGAATATGTATTAATCTACCTAACCGTACCTAAAAAACATACTCATTTAAAACCGCGCTTAAAGCAAAACGCAAGATACAAACATAATAATAATAACCACAAATAATAGTAATTTCAAATGATGCATTTCTTATCAAACCATTCAAAATACATTAGAAAATAAATCATTTTCATCTAAAGGTAGTTTTCGTAGTTATAGTTAGTAGAAGACTTACTCTGCATACTGCCAGCCAATCTTGAATATCTCGGTGTATAATTACTAACTGCTGATCTTGAGCTGGATTCCAAGATGTCGTCTGTGAGACGGGAACGATATGTTGTGTTAATTATATTCATTGTTGGAAATGCATATTGACACAAATATGTAAAGCCAAAAAACGATGTTAAATAAAAATGCAACTTTTCTTTTTTTTTTTTAATTAAGATACTTCGTCCATTAGATTCCAAAAAATATTCTTAGGTTCGGAACTACGTGCTTCTAAAAATGTGTCATTTTAAAGGAGAAAAACTTCGTTTTCCTGAAGAGATAAAGAGAATGTATAATTTATATGTTCATTTATCGTCAATTTCCAATGAAGGTACATGTGTCATCTGCACATTCATCGAATTATTTAGTTGCGCCGCCCAACCGGTATAGTGGTTAGCGCCGCTGACTACCGTGCCGAAGGGCTCGGGTTCGAATTCCAGAGAATGCATGGATGTTTGTAAATGTATAGTGTCGGTGTGGCATAGCGGCACTCTAAATATGCGGCGAGCCGAAAGCCCTCTCATGTGGTTTGGTAGAAGGGGAGAGGGGTAGGAAACCCTCAGACCCCTCCCCCCCGGGGTGCTCTCCATCAAAACTGGGGCGGAACTTATAAGGTATATCTCCCACATTCTTAGCGTGCCTTCGTGGTGTAATGGTCAGCACACTGAGCCGGTATTTCAGAGGTCCGTGGTTCGATTCCCGGCGAAGGAATTGCATATTTTTCATGTCTCCTGCTACTAAATAACCTAATGTCTCTACACTGGCGCCCGAACTAAAAGGGTTGTGGATGATGACTCTCCACACCCAGGATTTGGCGACTAGGTCCCCTAAAACCCTAGTAGCCCTTTAAAAAGGGGAGTATATAAGGTATATCTCCCACATTCTTAGCGTGCCTTCGTGGTGTAATGGTCAGCACAATGAGCCGGTATTTCAGAGGTCCGTGGTTCGATTCCCGGCGAAGGAATTGCATATTTTTCATGTCTCCTGCTACTAAATAACCTAATGTCTCTACAAACTGAGCCAAATCGCACTGTCACCTGTTAGGTGCTCAAGGCTGTTGCCAACGACAGGCGCTATCTGGCGCTCCTTGACACGAGAAATCTCGTGGGCTCATGCTGACTTTGTCAGACAAGTGAGCATGAGTAACAACAACAACAGCAGAGTTGCAACGATTGTGAAATGCCAATTCTCCATTCTAGCTGGCAATCAGTGCTCCATAAATGGTTGCGTGTTTTAGGTCTTAGTAAAGGTGGTCACCTCAAAATGTCTTGGTGGCTCACCGGCCGATCGCGATCGACTTAAGGGGGCTCGTACACCTTAAAACCCTTAAGATCTTCGATTATGTTACTGTTGCAAGAATTGGGATAACGTAATTATTTTAAAAGCAATTACATCCAACGTTCTACAGCTTACTACATAATATAGTTGCTTTTGTGAATTAGTAACCAGAACGTTTGTGTTGCCATAAATATTTTTATAATTTAATCTGCTTTGTGACAGAATTTGTTATGCGTTCACGTCGTGTTTCCATCTTCCTCGTTGAATTCCGCATTTAATATATAGCTTTTATAACATTTGAAAACTACTGTGAACCAAAACTCCTAAGAATTTCATGTTAAATTCTTATTTTATTTGGAGGTGAGTTTAGAAAATGTATTTATTTAAAAAAATCTAATATTTTCGTGCATAAATTTTTTTATATTAAAATATTCATCAGATTTTTGGTTCCGTTAGAAGATAGTGCCCATATAAAGAATTCCATAAAATTTCAAGTACGTAATTTTAGCCATTTTTGAAATATCATGCGCGCAAGGTGGAAACATGAAGTTAAGGCATAAAACTTTTTGTCACAAAGCAGATGTTATGTTCCCAAAGCAGCTATGTTATGTAGTCAGCTGTAAAAAGTTGGAAGTAATTGCTTTTAAAATAAATTCGTTATCCCAATTCTTGCAACAGTAACATATTCGAAAATCTTAAGGGTTTTAAGATGCAGCATCATTCTGCCCATAAAATTGGCCAGTTTATATCAAGCACAAAGGCAACAAACGTGACGCAAGAAACTTGCGAGTAAGACCAAATTTTCTATTCAAGTTATTGGATCTTTGTAGAAACGGGCCATATTTGGTCATTTCTAGGAAATATTAGTTTGATGCGATGGAGAAAAAGAAAATATTGCAGCAATGATTCTAAAATTTTATCATCTGAGAACGGCAAATTTCGAAATGTTTTGAATGGTCTTAGTTAAAAATTCTTCTATTTGTAAAGTTAATAATTTGCCAGATCTTAATCAAATAGCTATACTAAAATCTTGTTGATTCTAACTAAATTTGTCTTTAAATTCGAAAAAGCTGTTGCAATTACTTTAGATATTGTTACGTTTTTTCTCTTCTTCTTCGTACGTACGTTAAAGGGTTCGCGGATTTGGAGTGAGTAACGAAGACACTACTTGATAGAGTATCGAAGCAACACTTTATTAGCCAGTATTTTACAAGACTGCTCCAAAATCACGCTTACAGTCGTCGAAGAATTACTATAAACAAGCTGAGACAATCAGCGACACAGCCTTCAGCCTATCAATCAGGCTATAACGATGTAGACAGCTTCACGGCAAGGCACCGGAGTATGGCTCCCGACTCTTCTCGGTCATTCGCGGAATACTACGTACTCTCGAGATTCTCCATACTACAACTCGCGATGCACTCAACGATACACTAGAGTACAGTTCGCGACTGGATTCGGTCGTTCTCGGAGCTCAATACACTCTAAGATAAAACTCGACGATGCACTGACTCGCGATACACTAACAGATTCTGTCGATGCACTCGCCGACCAACTCGGCATTAGACATTCGCTCACTTACTGACTGTCAACTCGATAGACTCCGCACTGACACTCTCAGCGTATCAGTGGAGTTTATATAGCTTTTATCTTGTGTTCGAGAACATTCTGGGCTAAACCAATAAGAATTTGTTCCAGAAAGTTCCCCGCCCGTCTATGGTATATCGCCAATTTTGTGGCCAAATGTGGCAACCCTGCCTTCCCTTGCAATTTTCTGGCAACCGTAAACCTGTTTTTACTGGGAAGCTATCTTACCGCGCCTGGACATTTCGTAACAATATTATTACCTTTGGAGCTTGGCAATATCTAATTAAAACAACTATTAAATCATTGAACCTACAAGAGTTTTCCTATGAAACTAATGCCAAATTGTGATTGAAATCGGCTCATTTTTAAACATTTTATAGAATATCTATGTAGTTATACTTGGGGCAGAGCAATCTGACAACACGCAGAAACCGCGAGTGAACAATTTGCGGCTAATTCATACGCACTTTTTTAATCTGAGCATTCGTTTCAAAACAGACTTAAAATATCAACATATTTATTATTAGTTTATTGCCTTTCGAATTAAATTTCCTCTAAGGTAACTATTTTCTCTTCGACACTTTACAGTCTTTACTTTGGCCCACTAACGTTACGCCGCAAATCCGGTGAGCACTTGTAGTTCGAGCTGAATTCAAGACAAATAAGAATATTTATTCTTTAAAATGTTCTTCACGAAAGTATCTCTCCCCTTATGTAAATAGAACTGGATTATTTTGATATTATCTAAATAATACAGCCTGTCCCTCCTTTCTCTCTAATTTGGATGAATATTGCTCATGAGAGTTATGTATAATATTCACCAAAGCAGTATCTGATAAGCTGTGTAACGGTTGTCTAATTATATGTGGCTAGAAACCAATACATGCGATGTCATTCAAGTTAGGATATTTTTAGATGTCAGAACACTGATATTACACTAATATTAGTAAATTATGTTAATGATTGGTTTATAAAAATAGATATTTACAAATATTAGAATTCAAATTTGCAGCCGCAAATAAAAATAAAAAATGAGCGTTAGGGTTTAACAACGTAATGACTAAGTGAATTGTAGTCTTTCCTTTAGTTAACTAACATTTTATTCAAAATTTTGTTATCGTTCCTGAACTCCTCAACTTCCCCTCGCATTTTCTCGCCAGGATGTCAATTTAAAGTGAGTATTTAAACGGGTGAATCTCTCAGTTTATTCAGAGCGTTTCATTGCTAATTCGCTGTTACGCAAGTACGCCCCTTGGCCATTTTGGAGAATTGTCACACCTGTTAGGTTTTGTTGAGTCAAGCTAAATTAGCCGTGCTAATCCAGCACTATTCTATTTTAAACTTGAATTGATTTATGTTAGAAAGTTTAAGTTTCACCACAAGTGGTCGGTGTTATTGTAAAGCACAAATTACCTGCCTTTCTGTTCCGAGTTCAATTAATAAAGGGTTATTTTCAACCTTCTTCTTTCCGTGTTCGTATTTAATTCAGGACTCTACGAGCATTCGCCAAGTTCTTTTATAGGATCTACACTGGTTACCATAAATTGAGGAAAAATCATAAAAATCACAATTACTGAAAACGTTACATGTAGAATTTTATGAAACTTACAATATACAACACATAGTAAGGCATCAAATAACATAAAAAAGAAATTACCAGCCAATTATAGTAGTATAGAAATTAGCACATGTATAAAATGAACAAATCGAAGGTGTCAGTTTGCTATAGGAAAAGTACCTTCAATATGGAATATGATCGCCTCTAGAAGCAATACAGCAATGTGTGATGCTTTCAATTATGCGGTCTATCAGTTCCATAGGAAACGAGAGCCATTGCTCTTGCAAAGCAGTTGCGAGCGGGGCAAGGGTCTGAGGGGGCGGATCGAGAGCAGCTAGACATCTCCCTAAAGCATCCTAAACGTGCTCAATACGATTCAAGTCCGGGTATCGAGCTGGCCACTCCATGCACATAATTGTTTCCTGTTGAAGATAATCATCTATGATGAGAGCCGTGTGGTCTTGTGTTGTCGTCCTGTAATAGGAAAGCATCACCTGTTGCCTCAGCATATGGGTGCACATAAGCATCAAGGATGTCATCTCTATAAACCTGAGGATTCATTGCCCCCTTTGGAAAGACATGGAAGTCTGTGTGTCCACCCAAAGAGATGCCACCCCAAACACAGACACTGCCTCTTCTGTATGCATCTCTTTCACGGATGTTTGATGGATGGTAATGGGTTCCAGGTTCTCTCCATATAACGCCTACTATCGCTTTCTAGACTAAACCTGCACTCATCCGTAAAGAGAACAGCCTGCCATTGATCAGGTATCCAGTGGCCATGTTGTCGTACCCACTGCAAACGATCCCTCCTATGGTGTGATGTGAGCGGCACACAAATGGCTGGTTGCCTTGCATAGAGACCACCTTCGTGAAGCCTTCTGTGCACAGTTGACGTTGACACCAACCTTCCGGTGGCTGCAGCAAGGGAGGATCTAAGAAGAGTCAGAGTAGTGGTTCTATTCCTGCGTGCGCATAATGTCAAAAATCGGTCATCGGCGCTCGTCATAGCAGTTGGCAGTCCTTGGCTGAACGTCCTAGATGATGAATCTGTGGTTTGAAATTGCCTCCAAAGTCTATGAACCAGAGAAGGACTCACATTTAGCCATCTATTCGTCGTAGCACTTGATCGTCCTTGGCTGAACCTCCTAGATGCCGCATCTGTGGTTTGAAATTGCCTCCAAAATCTATGAACCACAGGACGACTCACATTTAGCCATCTGGCCACTTCTGTTTGACTTAGCCCTGCCTCTAGTCTCCCAATGGCTCTCCATCTTAGTTCTGCAGGCAAATGATGCCTGGAGGTCATTGTTACGAATCGGCTATCTCAGATTTCTGATGTCACTATCACAGTGAAATATGTGGGCTTGCTCTCAAACATGGACTTTTATGCTCCTCGCAGATGACGTATTCCGAGTGCAGCGCAACTAATTTGCATATTGCAGTTTTATTCGGCTTCTCTTACTTGGCAACATATTCAAATTTTACACGGTTTGGCATATTTTTGAGGGAGTTATCGCTATTTTTGTGATTTTTCCTTAATTTATGATAACCTCTGTAGTTTAGTTTGTTTGCTAGGAAGACCTGATCTCAGTGACCTGATCCCAGGAAGACCTGATCTCAATGACCTGATCCCAGGAAGACCTGATCTCAAAGACCTGAGTCAATTTAAATAAGCATTTATTAGTTAATTCAGACATTTGTGCCAGAAAAACAAAAAAACTCGTTAAAACTGAAGAATTTGTTCTTTAAACGGTTTTTAATAATTTAACGGAATTTATTACTTCATGGATTATACAGGCATTGTTATTTTCTCTAAATTTGGTTCGAGCATTTTCTATGGCAGATTGAAGAAAACGCTGATAATTTTTTTCATTTAAATATTAATGGAGAAATGAATTAAATTAATGTAAAATGATAGCTTTGTTTAAAAATAATGTACACGGTTATAAAAATTCGTATTTTTTTACATGTTCAAAGAAGTTAAATCTATAAAAATCATTTACACTCGTTTTAAATCTAAAAAATTTGCAATTAATTTTCTCTCGAAAGCTTATCCCTATCGTGGAATGGGTATTTTAAGTTCCTTATTTCTAAGAAACATGTCTTCGCTCACAATAGCTGAAGAAGAGAAGTCTCGAAGGGTGACATTCAAGGGTAGCAGTTTATTTTATAGCAAATAAGTACCAATATTTACAACTGTAGTGAATATGTAATCAAAATGCACTTGCGAAGAAAACTTAGCAAGTTTCATATTGCCCCTTTCTGTGTATCACAAAACCGTTATCGCTACTTTCGAAAATATTGGGTTGCTCGATATGTAAACGAAGGGCGTCGCCGTCGCTTGGGCCGGGAGCGTCACAAATTGTTGACCCGTTATTGCGGTCGAACAGCAGACACTGGTTTTGCACTTTTGTCCCCCTCCTTTTCAAGGAATGATCTGAAAAAGTGACAAATATGGGCTCGCGGCTTTCGTTTTTAGTTCTATTTAATTGAATAACAAACAGTACAAATAAAATGACTGAATTCGACATTTCCGAAAGTAGCAAGTGATGATTTTACAGTCAGCTATTCGGTTATCAAAAACAAATTATTATGAAGCCATTAAATCTGTTAACTAAGAATCACAGATTCGGATTAAACTACTCGGTTTCATTTATAAATGACGTTTTCTCAATATGATATTGGAAAACATTAAGTCAGTTTAAAGATTCTCCAACGATCCGCGTTGCTTAGAAATGTTGATAGATTGAGAGAAGGTTGAATATAATATTCCATATATACCTAATGGATGCGTGTAATACCGCATGTCTATTTTATTGCGTACTACTATAAAAGGTATTCGCGTAGAAATTGACTCGAAATCATTTTTGAATATCTAGTATGATTAATTAATATCTAGGTTTTTATATAAGGTGTATTGATATAGTTAACTGATTATAAACCTGGATATTGATACATAAGGTGTTCCGAGCATGTCACTTACATTTTCGATGGAATTATAATCGAGCAATCTTGATGATCATTTCAAGCACAGAAGCATTTCTGATACGAAGGAATAGCCAACAGTACGAGTCTTGTAAACTCGTATGTGTTTTCGTTCATAAAAATGGCATCAAGACAAGAAATATGAGAGTACACTTAAGCAAGGATGTGACCTCTATACACACTGCGGTCACGAAGCTACTATGGAATTTGTGAAAATCAGTAATATCATCAACAGCCATCCTGTCCTAATCATCAAATCACGGCCTCTGTATACGTGTATTTGGCGCATGCAGAGGCAGTTTCCAGGGTGGTTCTAAACCACAGCAATAAGAATCATCCTTAAGGCCCAAATGCGACTGATCTTTAAAGATCAGTTTTCTACTCTTATGAAGTCCAGTCTCCAGTAGGATTCTGGCTTTGTTTAAGCCGACCCCCTGTAAAGTCTATGACGCTTTCGGAACATAAACTTTTTAAAAGGACTTTTGAAGAATTATCATCCAGTCTTTGAAATCAGAAAGCCAGAAATCAGAAGAAGGTTGTATAAGGTCTTTTTATTGAAGCATAAAATTAACAAATGACCCAACTTGGGTTACAAGAAGCCAAGAGAAGAAGGCTTAAGGTGACGATAGACTTTAAAATAGCTAAAAATCAACCAAAATATTGAATTAGATTGATTTTTTCCCTCTAGTAATATTCCATATACGCAACTACACCGTATGCAAAAATCGAATTTAAATATTCTAATTTTTAAAGGAGTTACAAGCATTTAAAATATCTAAACAACATAAACCTTCGCCCTTTGAATTTTGAAGAAAATGTAAAAAAAGGTAATTTAACAGTTATTTACTGATGTTATAATTTATTTCTTTGCCAAAAGGAAGTGTTTATTTCTAAAAAAAAAAGGCTAGAAATGTCAGTATTGACAACTATGAATTCAACTTTGGTTATGTAAATAAGCATGCGTCACATTTTCACAGGCGGAAACAAACTCGTTTTCCCTACTCATTTCAGAAAAGTGTGATCCACGTTGCATGAACCAAAGCAAAAAGAGAAGTTTAGCTTCTTGGAAAAAAAGATAAATAGCAAAAAACATTGTAAAGCATTGAAAGATAATGTAAAATATGTAGGTAAAACATATGGTGCGGGTGAATTTTAAAAGTTTCTAATATATATAGGATATAATACATAAATTGTTTCTACCTATAACTTCGAATCACACACCAGTTTGCGATATGCTTGTTTTTGTCATATTTAATATTATGAGATTAAAAATAGTTAAATGATACGAAAATGTTATTCTAGTGTTTACAAGTTCATATTTAAAGTTAATCTGCTGTTTCTCATGACCATATATTAAAGGTACGCTTGAAGGAAAACATAAATCCGGTTTTCTCAAAACAAATTTTTTTGCAGTTCGTATGTTTTGAAAATGCTCCATGTGTCACATTTTTAGTTAAAAATGAATGATATTTGGAAGAAACTAGCTTGTTATATGTTACAGTATATATGTATATGCATTTTTTGATATGAGGTTATTAAGAAGTTTAAACTTGCAATAATGTTTAACAAAAGGTGAGATTTTTCCAAAAACCGGATATCAATTCACAAAAATCCTTTTTAAAAATTTCTGATCCATCCTATTCAGTATCGGATATACAGTAACTTTTGTCAAGTCTTTATAACTAACTAAAAGGAAAAATTGGGGAAAAATATTGAAAATTGGAGCGCAAGGAGCATTTCAAATCTTTAATTAAAATAACGAATTACTTGTTTTAAAAATTTTTAATTTGAAATAAATTGAAATTTTGAACATATATTTTATAAACTGATGTTATAATATGTATAAAATTTCTTGTTGAAAATACAAAAACGTAAAAAACTAATTTTTAAAGTCCACCGTGTCCTTAACAGAAATACGTAACAAATAATAATTTCAAGGTGTTAGTAAGTTAACCTAAAGGCTCACAGAATACTTTAGCTTGCAGGGAGAGCTCTATGCAGATTCCTTCTAGCCATTGGAAAATTTTCTAATCTTAGCTTACGCACTAAAAGACTCATTTACCTCCCGTGTATCCGTCCAATCCTTTGTTATGCTGCTCCACCATTGAATACTGCCACCAAGAATCAACTCCATCAGCTGTAAATAGTGCAAAATAATTTTTTACGTATTATTACGGATGCTGATTATCTCATTACAAACGAACCTTTGCACAGGGAATTAAACATTGTTGTCCATGTCCAGAGTTCATCATGTCGGGCTTTAATTCATGAACCGGCAACATTGCTTCTGCAGTAGCCTAGTGATAATAAACAGTCTGTCTTTTTTTTTTCAGACTTTGATTACTTCGATTTTCCGTCTGGAGCCCGCAATCCGTTTCTATGCCTATCACATTTCCTTGCTAAGTAACATACTCATAAAAACAAATTTCTATATGCGCACATCCGTAATTCAAATTTTATGGTCACATGTTGCTTCCTTCGCTAATGTGTTATTTCTGGACACAAGTGTATTAAGTATTTCTAAGTGTAGATGTTACTTTCTCCCTCTTTTCCGCGTGCCTTCATGGTGTAACTGGAAGCCCACTCGTATCATATTTGGGAGGTACGAAGTTCAAATCCCAGCGAGGGCACTGCGGATTTCTTCAAATTTTTTACTTCGAAAAGATTCTAAATGGCTTTAGAAATGATGACCGAGCTAAACGTTAGTGGGCTAAAATTCGTCACCACCATGATTTAGCAATTAGGTCCCTTAATTCCCAGTTGCCTTTTGAAAGGGGAAGTATGTAAGACATTTTCTCCCTTCTTTTCGCATGCCTTCGTGCTGTTACTGTAAACACGTTCGAATTGTGTTCGAGAGATCCTGAGTTCGAATTCTGGCCAGGATATTGCAGATTTTTACAGTTTCCTAAAATGGAAAAATCCTAGTGATTCTAAAAGTGTGTTTAGTGGAAAGTAAATTTAAGTATAGAGTTTTCAAAAGTGCTGATACGGGTATACATCCTGATATACGTATACGTGATACGTTGTTGTGAACAGACTTAACTCTTGCTTGTGTTCCTATATGAGCCGCCGTTGGTATGCGTCCTGTCCTTTCTTTCGACAGTGAATCCGTTAATCATAAAAGTGCGGAAGCTCAATATTAGCTTCAAGACCAAAGATTACGGGATCCTTTATTCCTGGATACCAAGCCATGTTAGTATAAAAGGAAACGAACTGCCGGATATCGCTGCAAAATACGTCTGTGGGACATCCAGCCGACCCATTCCCTATTCAGATATTAACACTGTGATTGGGAGGAAAATTCTGATGAAGTGGCAAAAGCTTTGAGATGCGCAGTTAACCAATAAATTACGAAATATAAAACCTAAAATAGGACATTAGAAATGTGCCCTAAGCCGAAAGGAGCCGGTCCTTCTGACCGGATTGAGAATCGGTCACACAAGGCTGACTCACAGATACCTATTGATGGGTGAAATTGAACCATTATGTGCTGAATGCAGCAGTATTTTAACCGTTAAATATATTTTAATTGATTATCCAAATTTTAACAGCTTTCGAAATTTTTATTTTAATACTTGTGAGATTTCAGCAAAAGATCTAGTTGGGAAAAAAACACTTTTTAACATTTTTAACTTTTTAAAAGCTACAAAGTTTTACCACGTTATTTGAATTCCCTGAATCCAACTTTAGTTTTAGAAGATCTAAATGGGATCTAGTTACATTCATATCATCAAAATTTTTCCTTTGACTATAGAGTTTCTATCCGTATTTAATGTCTTTCATATCCAAGGTTTTCATAAAAAATTTCATGTGTTTGATTTTATTACTTACTATTTTCTACCTATATGCAACGTTGTCTTATATTTACATTCGTGAGTGCGCACTGAATGGTGCATGTGTTCTTGTCTTTATTATTTAAGGTTTTGAAAATACACAACCTTTTGTTTGGCGCAACATAACTCCCATGGGTTTTGTGCCAAAAATTTCCAATAACCAACCGTCTTTCGACCAGTGTGAGGAGGCTGATACTCTGTCTCTTCTCCGTCTATTCATTTGATATTCGTATCACCATGATCTGATTTCGTCCAGTAAGAGTACAGATTTTTGAAAAAGATAAAACTACTGTCTTTCTAAACTACATTACTTCCTCTGTCAAATTTAGGAACTTGAAGTTAGAGGTTAGGATCCTCTTTCATCTATTCCT
>KK118435.1:211890-256887 GCA_000611955.2 Stegodyphus mimosarum
TCTTCCGAAATTTCTAAAATGGTCTAAAATATGTCCTTTATTGTAAGATTTAGCTCGGGTTTGCCCATCTATAACTATTCTGAGAATTAGAGATTTTAAAGCAACGAATTCACTTTCCTTTGCAGAAAAATGTTAATTGGCTGCGTAAAGAAAATATTGTACGTTGTTTTCTTCTTTGTACATGCATTAAAGGGTTCGCGGATTTGGAGTGAATAACGACGACGACACTTGATGAAGTACCAAGACACACCTTATTGGCCAGAATTTTTCAAGACAGCTCTAAAATCACGCGTACAGTCGTCGAAGAACTACTATAAACACGCTGAGACAATTAGCGACACAGCCTTCAGGCTATAACTGTGGAGACAGCTTTACGGCAGGGCACCAGAGTACAATTCTCGACTCTACTCGGTAGTTCTCGGAACTCTACGCACTCTCGAGACTCTCAACGCTACAACTCGCGATGCACTCGACGATACACTAGAGTACAGCTCCCGACTGGATTCGGTCGTTCTCGGAGCTCAACACATTCTAAGATAAAACTCGACGATGCACTATAATTTGCGATACACTAAGAGACTCTCTCGATGCACTAGACGATCAACTCGGCATTAGACTACGAGACACTCGCTCACTGACTGACTGTCAACTCGATAGACTCCGTACTGATTGACGCTCCGCGTACCAGCAGGTTTATATAGCTTTTGGCTTGTGTTAGAGAACATTCTGGGCTAAACCAGTAAGAATTCGTTCCAGAAGTTTCTCCATCCGTCTATGGCATATCGCCAATTTTGTCGCCAAATGGAAGATTTCTCGCCAAATTTGGCAACCCTCAGCCTACTTTGCGGGGAAGCTATCTACCGCGCCTGGACATTTCGTAACAATATTTTGGTTGTTAGGTTTGGAATCCATAACATAAATGAAAACAAGAATTCCTTTGTTTTTTTTTCTGTCGTTTATATTTTACGAACAAATGCTGAGATTTACTGAATCACTGACATCAGTTAGCAGTTGGTAGTTTCGTTGAATTTATTTGCAAAGACTCAGTCCTTAGCAGTCTGTTTGGAAGAAAGAGGGAAAGAAACGATTTTCAAAATTTTCATTGATTATTGAGAGCTACATACAAACATTTTTAATTTTAATTATCGAAAAATGGTTTTGTAATAATCTAATTGTTTCAGCAATCACAGATAAAGATACTTCTACTATGATTTTGTATAATTAACAATTGTATTTTGTAGAAATAGCATGTATAATAAATAAGAATGTCAAACAACATAACATAAGCTCTGTAACGATAAATAAGTAGAGGTGATAATTTAAAATTACACACTGTGTTTATTGAAAGTTGCAAATATATTGTATCATGTTACACCGTCGTATTTCTCTGTCCGCACAGAACATGCGAATAAAATGTTCTGAATAGAGTATGTATTTACACAAGTAAGCAGCATGATAAAAATAACATGTAATAAATTTCTCACGCAACATCTATTTGATAAAGGAAATAATTTAGTACCTCTTTACGTAATATACTTTCACAATATTTCTATTTTAAACTGCAACTAAGCCTACTTTTATATATACGTGTTATTTTCTATTACGCATTGAACTTTTGAAAATAGGATTTTGACCTGCAGCTAAGCATAACTTTTAGTATATTGTAGAGTCATTAGTTATTTTGAAGCAGGAGACATGAAAAATGAGCAATGCCGGGACTCGAACCTGGAGCTACCGTTACACCACGAAGGCATGCAGAAAGAAGATAGAAAATGTTTTATATACTTCCCCTTTTAAAGAGTGACTGGGGATTAGGGGACTCAATATCCTAATTCTAGGGGTAAAATCATTGTCCACGACCTTTTTTAATTGAGCGCCACTTGTAGATTATTTTACAGAATTTTTCGAAATCATGATATTGCTGAAATCCATATTGCGATCTCCAGGATTCGAACTCCGGACCTCTCGAATAGGAGTCGAGTATGCTCTTCCAATTACACCACGAAGGCATGCAGAAAGGAGGGGGATTTTTCCTTGATATACCTTACCCTTTCAAGCAGCGATTGAGGATAAGGGAACTCAATCGTCAAATCCTCGTGGTGCGAATTGTTGTCCGCCAAACTTTAGTTCGGGCGCCGCTGAAAAGTCATTAGGTTATTTTGAAGCAGGCGACGTGAAAAATGTGCAATGCATTCGTCAGTATTCGAACCTGAACCTCGCGAATGCGCGCCGAGTGTGCTATCGTTACAGCCCGAAGGCATACATAAAGGAGGGAGAAAGTTCCTTCTAGAGACATATGGTTATTTAGAAGCAGAAGAGATGAAAAATGAGCAACGCTTTCGCCGGGAATCGAACCACGGACCTCTCGGTTACGCGTCGAGCTTGCTGACCACTACACCACGAAGGCATGCGAAGAAAGTTGGAGAAATAACTTATATACTCCCCCTTTTAAAGGGCGACTGTTGGTTTGGGGACCCAATCGCCAAATTCGGATGGTGGAGAATCATCATCCACCACCTTTTTAGTTCAGGCGCCAGTATAGAGATCTACTGGGTTATTTAGAAGCAGAAGAGATGAAAAATGAGGAACGCCTTCTTCGGGAATCGAACCACGGACCTCTCGGTTACGCGTTAAGTACTGGGCAAACATCTCAGGCAAAATATTGTTTCAGTGTAATGAAGCAGATATTTATAGGAAAAGTAATCTATTTTGAATAACAATTTACATGTCGATGCTTTTACCTTAAAAATGATGGAATTAATTCAAATTGTCTACTTTTGTACTTCATCAAATATTCATTTATTTTACTTCCTAACTGAGAAAAAATTGCTTCAGTAAACTTATTCAGAAATTTTTAATTGTGAAGTCAGACTGACTTTGAAAACTCTTAATTGAAAACGAAAAATTCTTAACTGAAAAATTTCTAATTCAGAAAGTCCTTTAGGGGAAATAGTTTATTTCGATAGAAAATTTGTTCACAAAAATATTAAGTACATTAATATTTAATTTTAATTGTAAATAGATATTCTGTAACATCTCTGATTTCTTTTAAACTGTCTGATGTGAAAAAAAAAAGAAATTAAAAATTACATTTTTACTTCGTGTTTACTTTATGACGAAAGAGATCATAGATTTATGAACATGAAATATCCGGAAACGTTGCGAAAATATATTTCGCGTAAGGTTTGGGTCTTCGCAAATCAGAACTTGAAAAGAAAAATTGTGCAAAATATTTTTCTCTCGTGACAGTCGTATTTTCTATCCGAATATTTGAAAATAAAAAGCAAAATACTAGCAATATTTCAAAGATAAATGTAATTTACACGAATGAATAAATAATGTATCTATGAATATGGAAGTCTACGAATGCATCGCCAAATATGGAGACTTCAAATAGCTTTCGTAAAATATACAAATAATTCAATTCATGTCATATTTAAAGGATGAATGGCACAAATAAGTTTCAGGATGATGTCGAATCATCAGTGAGTTTTTCTTTGTGACAGGTAAAGAATATGTTAACAATCAAGCATTTATGACTAATTTTTGTAAAGAAAGTAAATATTCAAATTTTCCTCCCAGTTTTGCGAATACAATTTAAAGTGATTTCTTAAAACAGATGTGGCAAGCCAGTTTATTTCAATTTTATCCGAATAACACCGAAGCAGTTAGTAAAAACAGAAAGGAAATATTGTGAAAGCAGCTTATGGCTCGCTTTTTCTTGACCCTGAAAAACCATAAATATCTTTTAAAAGCTATCAAACTTGACGTGTTAAGGCCAACCGTCATCAGTGATTATTGCGTCAATATTCCCCTATACAGAAAAGAATAAATAAACGAAAATTACTTACGTGAGAACATCACATGTTTTCAAAGCCACTTCCTCGTGATTTTCAAAAAACTGCTGATATGACTTCCTTGTTGTTTTACCTTTTAGGCAAAGATTAATGAAGAAACAATTCAAGTTTCTTTCCTAGGATCTAAGCCGTATCCCCCCTCAAATTCTAGTTTCCATTATTAACGAAATTCATTTAATTGTCGAAAAATCACATCAATGTAATATGCAAAATTTTAGAACACATATATTCCACCATCAGAGTTAAGTGCATTATAATTAAGGCAATAATTTTATCGTGGGAAGGACAGCCAAATTCTACAGGCTAGTGGCAGGGTAAAAATTATTTCTCAACCTTGGATTTCCACTGACAATTTTGCGAAAAATCTCGAGGCCTAATTTTATATTAATAGGTTTGCAAATGATCCCGTGGTTAAGAATATGCATTAACATTTCGTTGAAGGGATTTGTTTATCAAAAATGAAGCAATAACACGAGTAAATATGTATAGAAGTAAGCTAAGAATTCCGTTAGAATGCAGAAAAGTAAGAATTCGTTATGTGATTTTCTATCTGTGTAGCCTCTACAAGCTTATCGCATTTATAACAGTTTCTTTAAAAGTACCCTTCTCTTAGGTAGTTACGCTGAAATCTTTGCCTAATCTATTAAACTTGTATTTTGACACAGGGTTCCTTCTGTTTTCATAGCAAATGAGAGCAACTATTTTCTCCCTCATAGTACCAAAAGAAGGTAACTAGAATATATCGTGTTGATAATTCGGGATTTTTTTATCCAGAAAAAACTCTGAAGAAGTGATAAACACGACTGATGATAAGCACCGTATATCAGCATTACTATCTCGGAATTTCTAATGCACAGGCATCAAAAATTGAGTAGGAGGACAGAAACGTAAAGAACATTTTGGATGTTGTGTTTGTTCTTGGTTTTTTTCATGTTTCACGGAATGGCGCCTGTCTTTTTGGAGTTTACAACATCTGCATCGGGCTGATGCGAACCTATGAAACTATTCTAGCTTTTCATTCTCAACATAGGAACGCGGTACTTCGGCGGGACTGGCGTTTAGAATTCAGAGTTTTAAAATTTGAATTGTTCCTTGGAGATGGATTTGACTGCGTTAAAAGCAGAATGGAAAGGACTGAAAACGTCATTTACTCTCAGTCTGAAGAAAATTGAAAATAGCTGGTTAAAGAAGTTACAGATGTAAATGAAGTTTCCATTTTAAAGCTGCTGCTATTGACAAATTCCAGAGACTTGAATGTTGACAGCAAGGCCGGTTTAGCAGTTTTATATGATGAACTGGAAACTAAACTGAGAGTTTTGCAGAGTTTAAGAAGAACGCAAGTAAAGTTTGGAGATTTTTTTAATTCCATTAGTGGAAAACTGTTTGAAGAAATACTGCTTGCTTGGGAAAGGAGACGAAATTACACGGCAAGTAATTCCAAGAGTTCCCGTACGTTAGAACAACTGATGGAGTTACTTCGCCAAGTAGTTCAAGGCAAAGAAATGGTGTAATTAGCAAGAACTGAGTTTGGTTCTCATTTTAATTTTTAAACAAAAGAGCTCTGTTCCTGAAAAATCAAAGGAAGATGAACTTGCGACGGCTTTGATAGGCCTTGATAATGGTACAGGTAAACGACTTAATTGTATTTTTTGTGATGAATCCCACCTCAGCAAAAGATGTTTCAAAGCAAAAGAAATTAAGTGATAAAACCCAATTATTAAAGAAAGGTCCTTTCGCGCTCTCTGTAATTCGGCTAGCTAAACAAAACCGAAGCACAAGCAGTATTTTCTGTCGAAGTCAGTGACTTAAAAAAGTCATATATTTGCATTCTTGAAATTCTTTCGGAGAACAAGATTTTATTCCAAACATTTAGAATTTTTGAGAACTTGAAACAAAATAGATTTAACAGGTTCTTTTTGTGAGGAAAGCGAGATTAATATGAGTTGGGCTGATATTTTGGAAAAACTGCGGAGTGCTAACTTCAGCTAGATTCAGATCTGACAGCTTTTAAAACTAAACGTGGGTGGATGGTAATTGGAAAACAGAATTTAAGTCCGAGGGGTAACATTTTTACCCCTTTCCTTTCTCAATGTTAGAAATATTCCCTTGAGCGCGTTATGGGAGCTTGAAATTTTAGGAATAGCTGATTCGTCCCAAACTGTTAAGAGAAAGTTAACTTATCTCATTTTGAAGATAATATTATTCTTCCCGGTGCGAGATATGAACTAGAATCACCATGGAAATCCGATTCTACGCATTTATCTGATAATAAAGAATTAACCCAGAAGAGACATGAAAAAGTGATTAAATTAAGTAAACTTCCAAATGACTATCAGAAAGTATTTCAAGAATGGGAAAAAATGAGTATCGTTGAACGCTTACCGGAAATCGAGTTGAATAACGAATGCCACTATTTGCCTCACAGTCGAACGATTAAATTTAGACAGTAAACTTCGAAACTTCACCCGGTTTTTGACTCTTTTAGCTCTCGAAGAGGGAAACTTTCGTTAAACGATTGTTTATTTAAAGGAATTAATCTAACAGAAATGATACCCGATATTCTTGATCGTTTTAGAATGTATCCCGTTGGTATAAGTGCTGGCTTTGAAAAAGCTATTTTGATGTTATCTGTCGCACCAAAAAAGCAGAGATTTTCTTAGATTTTTCTTCCCATGTAATGAAGAACAAGTAATTTACAGACATTGTAGAGTTGTAGTTGACGTTTGTCCTAGCCCTTATTTGTTGAATGCGTCGATAAGGCATCTTTTTAAAGAATTGCCGGCTCTAGTGTAGAATTGGGTGCCTTTTCGATTGGAGAAAAATTTTGTTCAGTTTTGGCGATGAAACTCCATTTCTGGTTACCATGAGAGTTTTAACTTGGTTTTAGCTTCTTGATTTTTTAAGTGAAAATAAAGTATGTTGCCAGTATGATCAAACTGCTCTTTCATTTTCATTTCGACAGTTCTGTAATTGTTGTTTTTAATACTAACGAGCAATTCACATTATAGAACAAGCGAAGTCCATCGCGTCTATAGGCTGTTTTAATTTGCATGGCTTTGAAAGCAATGTTGCTTGTAAAAACTTTCGGTAAGTGTAGAATCGCCCACTTCTTTTGCGTGTTTTGTTTGGCGCCTTTTACAAGAGTAAGAAGAATTATATTTTTGTCAATTTCTTTTGACTTTAAGTGAAAATAGATCGATGGAGTCAAGAGAGCAATTGTCAAGTTTGTGCAATTCTGGGATTTTTTTTAAAGTGAAAATAGGTCGATATGTACATGGATACCGATCTTAAAAACGCGCCAAGCAGTGGGTGATTCTGCACTTTTCCCAAAACGTTGACGAGCATTCTGGAGAAACTTCCGCATTAGGGATAACCAGGGATTTAAATAATGACACTTTAAGATGTTGTACTAATTTAGAGCCACTGGCATCTGAAGTGAAAGTAACCAAGAGATAACTTTCTTAATCGTACAAAAGATTATTGATCCTCATAGCTCATTTTTGATCCTCATTCTCATGGCTCCAACAACAACATTGCTTTCGAAGCTACTGTTACAAGATTTGTGGAAGTCAAAATTAGCTAGGGATTCTGAATTCCCACTAGATACTGTTCGTTATATGGCGATTAATTCATTTTCTGAATTACATATTTTTGTTGATGGTAGCAAAGTAGCGTATGTGGCATGCGTTTTTGTTCGATGAACAGTTAATTCCGAAGTGAAGGTAGTTCTTGTTAGAGCGAAGTCTAGAGTAGTTCCTTCCAAACCCCTGAGTATGCCACTGTTAGCATTGATGGCTTGTAGTGTAGGCGCTAGGCTTTTGAATTCTATTACCAAAGCGCTTGATCTATCAAATCTTAAAATAACACTTTGGTCTGATTCTACTACAACCATTTGGTGCATAAAAGAACTGAGAAACTAGATAGTTTTCGTGACAAACCGAGTTAAAGAAATTCGTCAGTTGACAGACCCTCAGGCATGGAAACATATTCCGAGAAGTATGAATATTATCGATTTACTATCATGTGGCTGTTCTACTCGAGGAATGATTATTGGAAGGGGTCTTCGTGGTTGAAGGGAAATCCTGAATGTTGGCCGGTTGACAAAATTGGTAGTCAGCCTAAAGACTTACATATAGAAAGGAAAAATATTAAAATGTTGACTATTGATTTGGCGAAAGAAGCACCCTTTTGGCATCTAAACAATATATCAAATTATGAGAAATTAATTCGAATGTTTGCTTGGGTTTCAAGATGTAATAAACCTGCTTTTTTTCTTAAATTCAAAATTCTGGGAAGTGTTTAATTCATTTAGTTCAAAGTTATTATTTACCTAATGTAAAAGCTTTTAATTTTGTTACGTCTAAAGATAATATCTTAAGAAAAGCCAAGATAAGTCATCGAGTTAATGCAGAATCCTTCCTGTATCCAATACTGTCTCCGAACCAGTGGGAAGTTACTAGGTTATTAATTAAATTTATACATCTGAAAAATTGTTATGTTGGAATTGCAATGAGGCGAGGCTTATTACGAGAAAGATAAGTTAAGCTAGGAAAATAATTATGAATGTTTTATGTAACTGCATGACATGTAAACGTTTTAAAGTTAAATCTATGTCAAGCGAACCTACATTTTTTACCACCAGACCAATTTACAGAATGGGTAGCTTTTGAGGTTCATTTGGCCGGACTTTGTTTTTGAAAACTGGGGAAAAGGTGTGGATAGCAATGTTTACTAGTGCGGTGTTTCGAGCTATTCATCTAGAACTGGTAAATTCTTTACCTTCGGATGCTTTTTTTTTGGCGCTTAGGCGGTTTATTGCAGGGCGAGGAAGGCCAAGTACAGTTTATTGTGAAAAAGGAACCTGTTTCAGAGGAACATTTAATGATCTTTCTAAATTAGATTGGAACAAGATCTTTAGAGAGAGCTTCATACATAAAATAATTCGGAAATTTCTATCACCCTCCGCAGCCTGGTGGCAAAGGTCGGTTCGCATTGTAAAAGAATTGCTGAAACGTACTTTAAGTAAATTTATATTGAGTCAGGAAGAATTGAACAGTGTGATCTGTGAATGTAAATCAATTATTAAAAGTAGGCCATTAATATGTGTCGGAAGATCCACGCGAATTGATTCCTCTTTTTTTTTTTCCTCCCAATGGCATTGATCACTACTAATGCCAGAAATGATGGTCATTTTTATAGTGGAGGCACCTAATAGGCAGCCGCCGCTACCTCCTATGAAGGGACAGAAATTTTACATTCATGCCCTCTCCAGGATTTGAACCCGGGCTCTTTGGTATCGTAGTCAGGCGCCCCTAACTACTTTACCGTCTGGGCGGCTGAATTGATTCCTCTGAGACTCTCTATGTATCTTATCGAAAACCACTGTCAGGGAAACTGATGAATTGGATTTTCAAAAATCGAATAAAAATTAAGATACCTAAGAAAACTTTTTAACGATTTAAGAAAACGGTTTAGAAAAGAATATCTCGGTGAGCTTATTCAGAAATGCCATAAAAAACGCCGCGCGAACCAAAATTTAGTGAAATAATTTTGATTGGTGATGATAATAAAAAGCGGTTATTTTGACGTATAGCAAAGATTATTGAACTGATTTTTGGTCGAGATGTGAAAGTCCGCACCGTCAGGCTTAAAACACAACACGGAAGTGTCTTGCTACTGCTGTGGTGGGTTTCCGCTTTACAGCTACAGACTATTGGTACAGTGTTAACTGAAAACACGAAAACGGGAGAGTTGAAATCTAGTTCTCAGAAACCATCTGGAATTGTGATTACTTTATCTCCTGATGTAATAACAGAAAGGTTTACCTCGTCTGATAGGTGCGTAAAAGCACCTAAAAGATTGTATTTATTCAACTGTACTTTTTTTACTTATTACTTGCTCCGCCCTTAGGCACTACAGGGAAAGGGAGGGATGCCAGGTGGAGGTCTGTTTAAGGGAAATTGGCTCCACGTAGCCAGTCCGTTCGCCAGGACTCGAACCCCGGACTTAACTACCAGTGTTCAGCGGCTTTACCACTCGGCTGCTGGTGGGCCTCAATTGTACGGTTAGTTTATATTTTAGGGTGCCGCTTCGATTATCGCCAAGTTGTTGTTTCATTTATGCTAAGCTGAGTAGCTGAATGTTATGAAAATTCTATTATAACGTGACTGCGGTGAATTTGACTGATGGGAAAATATTTGTAAAGGCTGATTTATGTGTTGGGTGTTGGTTAGGAAGTACGTTGCTTATTTTGTGCCTTACACCGTAAAATGCCTGCTGGTGCTACGATTAACCTGAAGTTTATATGCACTTTAGAATGATTGGGAAAGAAAACATCGATTAAGTGGTGTGTAAATGAAGATTTAAATGGCTTCGTTCACCTCTGTGTAAATTAAGCATTGAGATTTAAAGGCTTGGAAACCGGAGCTCATACCAACACTATGGAAGGTATGTGGGGTAACATAATAGAGTGCGAAGCCCCGGCCTCCCTAGCCAGCCTAAGCCGGCCATATGGCTTTGTTGGAACAGACCCATCCAACCAACAAACAGTGAGCCAGCAGTCCGACCGTGTTCAAGAAAAAATTAAGAACTAAACAAATATAAACCAGAACAGTTACAGATTTAACTAAACCCCAAAGAAACCAGGCTCGAGTAACAAAAAAGTTAATAAAATGTAAACATAAAAAGAACCAAACAAACAAATATGATGGTTGCAAGCTGCTATCTGGACAACACAAAAACGAACGTAAAGCAAAACAAAAATAAAAAAATTTGTTAGTTAGTTAAGAAAAAGACAACACTATAAACTATAACAAAAAAGCTGCAAAACATCCAATAGATACCAGCCGCAGGAAACAATTCATCAAATTCAAAAAAAAAAGTTTCTTTAAATCATGATTTTTCTTACCTATTTAATTCGCTATTCCAATTAGACTTTTATTACTATTTATAATATTCATGATCTGTGCTATTTCATCCAACAGGGTTTTATATGGACATATTGATATGCAGAATATGTGTAATAAACCGAAACTATTGAAGGTATGTGGGGTGTAAGTAAAAGTGATTTTCATGCTATCGACAGTCCGGCGGTAGGGAGAATATTTTTCATTTTTACTTTTGTGAATTTATGTAGTCGCGGTAGTACACAGATTCTAGTTTAGGTAATTTTAAATAGTTTTTTGGATGCTGTTGAGAAATTCTACACGTCTCGCAAGACGCACACACAAGACTCGCAAGACACAAACATTCTGTGTGTCACTCCGAAGAAACGGAAATTTTTAAATAAGTTAAGTCGATATTCTCTTTTTGTATTGCGTTGATTACATAACATATTTTTCCATCCTTATGTTATTTCCTTGTTAGTCCAAAAGGATTTGAATTCCGAAGGACTATTACTTTCGATTTGGCATTTTGCGTCGTTTCACTTTTCAATTTACTGCTTATTATTATTATTATTTTTTTGACGTAGCTTTTTCTTCAAAAATCGTCTGCGTTGCACGGTAAAATAAAAAGGAATTTTAATTACAATTCGAAATAAATAGCCCAATAAATGTGAAATTCGTAACAATATTCTCTAAAACTTTAACGAATTTTTCATTAACAAACTCAAAGATTTCAAAGCCAGCAATACCAACGTTGCACAGAAAAACATTTTTATCTCCAGCGCGTGAGAGTGTGTACCGAAATTTCTAAAGATACGTTCAATTTAAAATTATTTTGCGATATTGCTGTTGAACTGAATTTTATGGTTTAAGTGCGAAGAACATAGTATTTAATAAATAAAGGTAACACACAAAATGTTAAATAAACGCCCCTTTGGACGTAATTAAAATCTGAAACCTTTCAGATTTTTTTTTCATTTAAAATGGAGTTTATTGAGCTTATATATTTTTTTAATTATGTTTTACTGCATTACGCTTTGGATTTTACTGGGGAGGGAGTTGGATGTAAACAGGAATGGCGCTGAAAGGTACCCTGAAATATATTTTTACCAACTCTACTTGTTATAAGTTTCAGACTCTCTTCAAGTCTTAGCGAGGCAAGGGGAGAATGTTGCCGAACTGAAGTGAAATGAAGCTGTGGCGTCAGCTTATAGAATGTATAGGAATTAAAAAGTTAGTCTTTAGTTGAGTAGGAAAAAAGAAATGTAAAGAACTTTTTGGTGTTGAGTTTGTCCTTGTGCGTTTTATGTGTTTCAATAAAGTGTTTTTCATGTTTTGCGGGATGAGTCCTGTCTTTCTGGAGTTTACAACACCCTTTTGCATTGGCTAGATGCGAATCCATGAAATTATTCCAGCTTTTCGTTAATCAACAGCTATAATGTTTTGTTTTTCTACTATAAGTGGGTTATTTTGTAGTATCCTTTTAGCTGCAATACGTATTTTACGTAGTCTTGAACTGCGATCATCATATCCCAGTTTCAGAATTTGTTTCGAAATCCCCTCTGAAGACTTATCTTCATGCACTTAGTGAATTAAACCATTTCATCAAATGTAAAAAGCACACTTTTCGCAAATATGACTCCGTATTATAAATGCATTTTCCACAAATAAGACTTTCAAAAAATAGTTTGTTGTTTCAGTTATTTTTTTCATAAAACCCATTCATGGAAATGTACAATTTTCCTGAAACGTACAAATCAGAGACATTTTGGAAGCTTCTTCGCTTCCCATTTATTGTCATTTCTAGCAAAAGAAAATTTAAATGATTCTAAAGAATTAAAAACATAATCTTTGATAGTTTTGCTTTAGTTGTTGAAAGGCACTTCCTATCTGTTGGATTTTGTTTCTTAAAAACCTCATTGCGAAGAAATTTATAAGAATGTTATTAGCAATTATTAGATGATATTCTGCTTAGTTTTCGCGGTATCCTATAAAATCATTGGGCGGTCAATATCGAAGTAAGACATTTAAAGTTACTCGGAGCAACCAATTAGCATTACAGATCGTTCAGGCTAAGAAATGAATTACATACTTAAGAAAGCTAACGTTAATTATGCTTCAGTTAGTTTAAATTCTTCTAATACTTTTTTTTATCTTCTTGGAACTTTATTATATTGAAGCTCATCAGGACTTGTATTTCTTTTTATCTGTTTGGCGAACATGACGTGTCCTGACTGGACAGTGAGTTGACTGCAAACTATGTCCTGTGGAGTGTAGCAAAGACGACAAGATGAGAAGGGTTAAAATTACCCTTTATTTTTCCACGTTTTCACAGTCGCTCCCGCACTTCGATACAAAGGCCGACCACTTGTGGCCTGAACGTAAAAATATAAGACTAACTAACTAAAATTTAAATAAAAGTAACTTTTAATGTTTTACGCAGATGACTAACACTAAGACTGGCCTTTTAAATGACTACGTCTGTAGTATGCAAACTGTGGAAAACTACAGTTCTACTTTAGCTTTCAAGAGGACTGGTCTTAAAGGCGGACAGTAATTGATGGCAAGCTCGCGTAAAGCCTCGTAGCAAAAGAGCTCTCTCTCCTTCCTTCTACTCCTCTACTCTTGGCAAAAAGCCACAACCTAAATACTTAAGCGTTAGCAAGTACAATTTGCATAAACATATTCACGCGTTCATTCTGGCCGGAAGTGGAAAATAAGAGATGATAGTAAAGCTTTAAAATAAAATAAGCGTTAGTCAAACTTAAGATCCTTACAAGCTTTAGCTTAACAAAATATAATCTGAAAGTTATCTACCACATATGCAAAAAAAAAAAAAAACACAGAAACTTATAACATATACAGACACAGTTTGAATTTTAAACAGTACATATTTTATAAAAATTTTGTTGATATATTTTTTCTATTTTATTGTTAAGTATTATTTTTGTGTTAACTTCCTGAACCGAAGCACTAATTCATTAAACATTGCTGGTTTGTTGTTTATGTGTCAGAACTGCGACGTTAAAAGAGGAAAATGTAAATGAATTCAGTGAAATGATGATCGTAAACAATATGCTTATATCAATAAATAACCCTCTAGAAAGCAAAGCATGTGATTGTAAAAAATATTTTCCTGTTGCAATGCAGGTAATATCGTAAGTGACAGAAATATTCCTTTAAACGAATTAGTAATTTGCAAATCCTATGCATAACCATTCTTATTAATTAAGTTGTTCGTTTTATTTGCGTTCCCAGGACATTGTTTATTTGGTCTTGAAACTAAGCTTACCATGCATCAGAACTTCGTTTCTCGAAGAAAATGCGGATTCATACTACTTCGGATACTTTTTATTTAGAGAAAAGCCAGAAGTACTTCGAGGAACAAATTACAGTTGTAAGAGATTTCCCCAAATTAAATTAATTACAAATTATTAAATTACACGTAAGGTACTGCGTAAGAAGGTGGAAATACTCCCGAAACAATGCCAGTTTTAAACCTTAATGTTTCATTGTCACCTTATGCCCTATTGAATTCAATACTAAGTAAAAAATGAATAAGCATATGTCCACACACACTTTGACGTTATTTTACAGCTAATGGGCGTCAATGATAGAATACCTATTTGTGCAAATACACGTTTTTGGGAGTCGTTTATCTCATTTTGAAGTTAAAATTATAGTAAACCTGTTAAGATAAAAAAATAATACCCTAAATTTTCTAAATTTCTGAAGACTTTTTTTAGTCCAAAGGGTCTTTGTCTCTGAAAGACTGTTTTCCTTTTGCATCGGAAAAATTAAATGCCAGTTCACTTTTCAAACTTTTGCCACCCAATATTGCAGCCCTGTATTATATTTAAAGAAATTAAATAATGAAGAATGTGCATAAATTTATGCATGTTTCTCGCATTGTGATAAAACGACGGTACCTAGAGCTATCGAATTTTGAATGACGTAAACCTGCTTCGAATATGGGCATCTGGAAGCCCAAATTTGGAATTTGTTTTATTATAGATTTCATATTTTATAAAACTTAACGAATTTTTGATGAACAAACTCATTAAAAGCGAGCAATGGCAACACTTTACGAGAAAAACAAAACCTTTTTATCTCCTGCGCGCGAACTGTGTATCGGAAATTCTAAAGATATGCTCATTTTTAATTATTTTGTGATATGGCTGTTGAACTGAATTTTTTGGTTGAAGTGCGAAGAACATGATATTTAATAAATAAAGGCAGCACACAAAACGTTAAGAAAAAGCTCCTTTGGACGTAATTTAAAATCTGAAACCTTTCAGATTTTTTTTATTAAATTCTTTTTCTGTTTTCTTTGTTTATTCCGTCTCTTCAATTCAAAAGTATTACCAATTAGAGCATCTTCTGGGCGATTAGCGTGATTTAATGCTTAATTCATTAAATAATGCAGAGAAATAGAACTGCAGCTCCGTTGCTGTCATTATACACTCTGTGACTGCCAGAGATTAGACAAGTCATCTTCATAATGTTTGATAGGAACATCCTGGTGAAGATCATGTTTGATAGGAAGAAGAATGACTATTTCATACTCCTAACGGCAGCAATTATTTTTTTGACTTCTACCTGAAGACAAATCGCGTGAGATTTCACATTCGAAGTTTGGATCTAAAAACTGAAAATAATTCTAATTTAACTGTATGCAAATACATGAACATTTTTAAACGTACCTCCACATTGACGCTGAAATAGTTTACTTCGGAAGCATGTAAATCTACTTCCATGTTGTACTTTTGAACACGATCGTTTTTGTTTGCAATGGTTATGATTTATGCTCTTCATAAAGTTTCGAGTGATATTCCCTTAAGGGGGCTTGTACACCTTAAACCCCTTAAGATCTTCGATTATGTTACTGTTGCAAGAATTGGGATAACGAATTTATTTTAAAAGTAATTACTTCCAACCTTTTACAGCTTACTACATAATATAGTTGCTTTTGTGAATTAGTAACCAGACCGTTTATGTTGCCACAAATATTTTTATAATTTAACCTGCTATGCATCAAAATTTTTTATGCGTTCACTTCATGTTTCCACCTTGCGCGCATAGTTTAAAACGTTCTGTGGCATAATTTAATTCCGTATTTAATATATAGCTCTTATAACATTTGAAAACTACTGTGAACCCAAAATCCTAAGAATTTCATGTTAAATTCTTATTTTATTTGGAGTTGAGTTTATAAAATGTATTTTGTTAAAAAAATCTAATGTTTTCGTGCATAAAATTTCTTAATATCAAAATATTCATAAGATTGTCCATTCAGTTAGAAGGCAGTGCCCCTATAAAGAATTCCATAGAATTTCAAGTACGTACTATTAGCCAGTTTTAAAACATCATGCGCGCAAGGTGGACACATGACGTGAAGGCATAAAAGAATTTTGTCACAAAGCAGATTAAGTTATGAAAACATTTGTGGCAACACAAAATTTCTGGTTACTAGTTCCCAAAGTTATGTTATTTAGTCAGCTGTCAAAAGTTGGAAATAATTACTTTTAAAAGAAATACGTTATCCTAATTCTTGTAATAGTAACATATTGGAAGATCTAAAGGGTTTTAAGGTGTACAAGCTCCCTTAAATATTTTATAACTACTTTTGAGACACTCGATTTTTATGTGTCCTAATAGACACGTCCTTCATGCTTCTCTCTCGTACCTGCGAAGTAATCAGAGGTAAACTCAAACTAGAGATCTAGAAGCTGAATTTCTCTTTGATCACCGAGGGAATTCCTCGACAACGATTTAAAAGTCCATCAGATTCACCATTGATCAGTGTATCTTCAAATGAATGCTTATTCACTATTTTCCTAATTCAAAAGTTAGCGAAATAACCCTTCAATAATGTGTGAGAATTTCGACATTTTCTTATGCCTTCATTCGAGATCAGAATGTTTTATTATACTTTTCCGTAATATTCCTACAATTAAAAAACCAATAATAATAAATTAAGTATTCAAATTATACTGCAACAAGCAAAATTGTCTCAGCGTTTCTGGTACTTTAACTGCTTCACAAAATAATAGTATATATATATATATATAACCTGAAAGGTTTCAGATTTTAAATTACTTCCAAAGGGGCGTTTTTTTAGCATTTTGTGCGTTACCTTTATTTATTAAATATCATGCTCACTAAATATCATGTTCTTCGCACTTAAACCTCAAAATTTAGTTCAAC
Source organism: Stegodyphus mimosarum (assembly GCA_000611955.2). Lineage (NCBI taxonomy): Eukaryota > Metazoa > Arthropoda > Arachnida > Araneae > Eresidae > Stegodyphus > Stegodyphus mimosarum. Next base: position 228,839 of record KK118435.1, read on the forward strand.
AACACTGTCGCAAAATAATTTTAAAATGAGCATATCCTTATAATTTCCGATACACAGTTCCTCTCCCTGGAGAAAAAAAAAGATTTTTTCCGCCGTAGAGTGTTGCCATTGCTTGCTTTTAAATCCTTGAGTTTGTTCATCAAAAATTCATTAAAGTTTTACAAACTATGAAATAGGTAATAAAACAAATTCCAAATTTGGGCTTTCAGATGCGCATATTTGGATGGAAATGATTGTCATTCAAAATTGGATGGCTTTAGGTACCGTTGCTTTATCACAGTTGAAGAAATATACATACATTTACGCAGATTCTTCATTATTTAATTTCTTTTTATATAATACAGGACCGTAACATTTGGTGGCAACAATTTGAAAAATGATACAGCCATTTATAGTCGTTCAACGCAAAATCGCATAACGAAAACAATAGTCCTTCAGGGACAAAGCCCTTTGGACTAATAACAAACTAACAATGTATATATATAATAAAAATGTTACGCATGGTACATCTTTTCATTATGAGCAGGACGGCTTTTAAACCAGTTGAGAAGTGCGTATACTTCCTCTAAATCTCAGATTTTCTGTCCGTGTTTCAAGATTTTAAGTAATATATGCATTTCTTCGCAAAATAAAAGATCACTTTTTGAGAAGTTAAGAAGTATTGAAATTCATGGTGAGTTTGCCATTCTCAGCTGAGATTTTGACAAAATAAGGTTGCGAATAAAATATATAAGCTAAACTTTTGTCTTGGACAACAATTGAGGACGTGAAAGAAAATATAAATGATGTACGACTTAGAACTATAACAACAGTGAGACGTTTCGTCTAAAATCTCGGAAGTTAATTGGAGAAATTTTAATTTCATGCAAAATTATTACTACAAAAAACAAAAGAGAATGACTGAATTTTTTCCTTATACTGAACCATTATTAATCGGTTAATTAGTAGAAACTTGTGTTATTTTGCACGGTTAAGTTGATTTACTCATTCTCTTATGATTTAGATCTGTATTGTCATTTCTTCTTTCTTTAGCCCTCACCAGGATACAAATCAGGTGCGATCATTGAAGGCAATGAAGAGCTTTTGGCAGCGACGCTCGCAGTTTATATTTTCTTTCGTCCAGATCTACGAAGATCGTATTCCGCATTAGCCCTTTCACTAACCAAAGGTTAAACAGCGGCATCAAAAGTTTGATTCACCGCTTAGTTCGGCTTGCTGTTGCAGTCTCCAGCTATAAATCCGCTTTAATTTGTAATTTCTTTTTTCTGTTCCTTAGAGCCTGCAAGTAGCGAACTTTGATTTGTACGCATAAGTTGCGCATTTTTACTTCCTTGTACGAAGTAAAAAGGAAGTTGCCGTAGAAACGAGCCTTGGACCCATTTTCCGTACGGATGTCTTGAAGATTTACTTTTCAGTTTGCCATCCTGGCACATTTAAAGATGAATTGGCAAGCCTTGGTTTGCCCCTATTTGAAATATACTAGCCCTGTTGCTATAGCGACCGCCACTGGCCAGACACTGTGGCGGGAGCTGTTCTTCTCGTAGACAGACAGTACATGCACTTGTATATTTGAGTACCTGAGACTCCACAAGTAACAGTGACTAGCAAGTGTCAAATACCTAAGTTTTATGGATCAAGGCTCGTTTCTACGGCAACAGACAGCTGCAGACTAACTGGCGAGAGCTTTTAACAAGTTAGACAAGAAAAATGAAATTAAGCAACCGAAGGTTAAATAAACAGTTAAATAGGTTTAACCCAAAAACAAAAAGTGTGAATGAACGGTAAAAAGATGTAAATAAAGAAACACAGACACATGAATCCTTTTGATTTTTCATCTTGCAATTCATCTTTGAGATACATATCAATGATATTAAAAATACCGAACAGTATCAATATGACGATAACGGATAACACAAACATCTCTGACACAATGACCCTAAGCACGCACAGAAACCTATACTAGTGAAAGGTACTGGAAGTATAGTTAATAATAATAATATACTTAAAATAAATAAATTAAATTGTTCGTGGCGCTTTTCGAAAAGCGTGGAAGTCGAGATCGCTTAATAGAAAGGAAGGCCCATGTCTTTAAATAGGTCGGGGAATCCGCTGCTGCTGCCACCGTAGCTGGGACCGGAGCCCATGGAACCCATGAGTTTCTTCATAGCGGCTTCGGCTTCAGCTCCATGCATTTGTCGGTTGCTGACGACGTGGGTCTCGGTCACATGGGTTGTACCTCTGCTGTGGGGATCCCGGATGGTGTATTTCATTTCCCGCCCATGGGTCTGGGATTTGCTTTCGGCGTGTTGCTGGAAAGAAGAATGTTGCTGTGGATAGTTGCTGCCGGTGCTGTGAGCTGGTTGTTGGGCTTGGTATCCACTGCGTTTCAAACTACCGTAGTGGGATGGACCTGAAGATAGAATTAAAATAAATGCTAATTTATAATCTTATAATATCTACTGAGATCAAACAAAATAAGCTACTTTCCTTACAACTTGTAAAGTGTTAAAATTAATTGGCAACTGCTTTTTCCCAAATCTAATGACTAACGTAGAATGACGTTATGTATTGCTTTTGTTACATTTTAACTATCAATACGCAAGATAGGACTCAAAGTAAAAGGCTAACACTGAACTTCAAAGCACAACTTGTGCGTAATACACCGAAAAATTGGAATAAGTAAACTATACAACTTTTTACCAAGAGACAGCAACGGCTACTTGCTGATGTGCTAATTTGAATACGTATTTATAATGACACCTACTCAAGTTTACAATACATTCTGTTTAACTCAACACTGAAATCGCCCATTTTTTCCGCAGTTTCATGTTTCTCCTGTGCGGGCTGCTTCGGCAGCAAAAACATCTGGAAAACTGGTATACCGGAATTGTTTTAGGTGAACCCTCATTTAAAGATTACATCTTAGTTTCAAACTGCACCGCTTGTCGCACAATTTGCACAAACCTCTGGTCCGAACAATCCTATAGGCACTTAAAAAATAAACTAACATAAAACTATTAGTGATCCTTAAATCATAAATGTCCACTGTTTGTATATAAAGGAATTAAACTACGATATATTGAATACGATTGTCATGCAGTTTTTGCTTAAGAAAAAGATATATCTGACAATATTAAACATTTTGCCATTTCAAGTTATGCCGCCTTTTATTTAAATTTTCACTAATCATTTAAATTCTTACCAAAATAAAAAAAAATTGAATGCGAACAAAGACATATAAAACTTACGAAGATTTCATTTCCTGCAAGGATTTGCACCTACGAAATTTTTGGTGCACAAATACAATCAGGTTGTTAACTGAGCTACGCCGATACGGTAACATATTTAGATATTTTATATTTCAGAAGAATCTTCTCCTCTATTCTGACTACTAACATAATTTTGATAGGCCAACTGTTTATAATGAGCGGGTAGTTTTAAATTCATATTCTTAAGGAAAATAGTCTACTTAAAAAATAAGGTAGTGATGAGAATAAAGGAGTAGTTTTAATTTCTATTATTTTATGATTTGATTAACTCTACCATATTTGGAAAATTTATGAAAGTTGAAGAGGAAGGAAGCACACAGCTGGAAAAACAACTTTTCCCAAAATAGGATTCCAGAGGAATGAATATTTTACGAGATTACCCCCATATGCTTGACGAAAATTTCAATCAGTTCCCCTTAAGGAAATTGTTCGATGAAAACTACTCATCCCAAAGCAGACAGTGGTTTACCATCGATTAAACCAGAGGTTAACGAGCAACTAGTTTTAAATTCATGTGTTTGCCCTCCAAAAAGCCATTAAGGCAATAAATCCATAAAATTTCTGATATAAATATAACTACAATTTCTCACCAATGTATTTAAAATTGAGCTCTGTTTATATGCCAAAACATTTTATGCTAAAAATAATTATTCTCAGTTTCTGAGGGTAGAAAAAGAAAGCCTTTGTAACTGCACTTCGGTTGAGGGCAACATTTTCCTACCAAAGACAAAGGCGAACCGACAGACGAGAAGGAATTTATGGCTTTAGGATCGATTTTTAGAATACCTAATAACTGCTTATTAATTTGATAGAGACATTAGGTTATTTCGAAGCAGGAGAAGTGAAAAATGAGCTATGCCTTCGCCGGGAATCGAACCACGGACCTCTCGGTTACGCGTCGAGCGCGACCATTCCACCACGAAGGCATGCGAAGAAAGCGGGAGAAATGCCTTATAAATTTATGACGATGTGGCACGATATTACAAGCTGCAGCGAGAAAGCTATTTTGTGAGGTGGTGGAAAAGCAGATGTAACCTTGCTCTACAGAAAATATTTGAAACCCCCCCCCCCGACTTGCTTGTATGATCCAAAACAAATGAGTGATTTTCAAGGTTTCTTTCATCCCATCAAAATTAGTGTTCACTTTTCAGTATTTCGGCTAACACCAAATTATTTTTGTAAATTCAAATGTAGCCGTATTGTAATATTACCACTGGAAACTTGATGTTAGTATTATCTTTAGTAACATATTTTCGCTATCTGAATTTCGTTGAAAAATATAGTTACTCTCTTTATATGAAGACAAATGTTGCTGTGCAAACCTTTCATAAATCGAAATAAAGTGAAGATACAGCTAACATTAATTTACATGAAAAAATACTTGAGACTAAATAAACTAAATATTGGAATTGCTCGCCTATTTTCCTCGGTTTTCACTAATTTTATGTTCTAAAAATATGTAACAGGAAAATACGCTATTTCTCCCATTTCTCAGACAAAGATTTTTTATGGACTAAAAAAGAGTTCATAAACTGATTTATCAATATTACTGTACTCTACATTTTCAGAACTTTAGTTCCTGTTATTAATCTCACCGTTTTTCATTTTATTTATACAATGTACTTTATTCTCACATTACCACCTTAAATTTAAATCGCTTAAATCAAATATTTGGTAAAGAAGAAATTCGCCAAGGGAATAAATAAGGGATTAAATACGGTAACACATATATCTTAAAATAACACTAATGTATTATAAAAAACGAATGATGTGCTAACTAAGCCGATTGCATAAGACAGAACTAATGCATATGCAGTGTAGCTCTGTTTCTCAGAAAATGTTTCATTAGAAGGCTGAGAAAGCTGACTGGAGTTGCTAAGTGTTGGATACATCAGGTAAGAAAATATCGGAGTCTACGGGAAGCATATTTCATAACTGTACATCTGTATCGCTACCGATAGAGTTGGCTTTTAGAATGGTCCAGTGGGCTTCCAGTAATATTTTTATCACTTCACATAACCTTTGCCACGCTTTAAGGCAAGATAGTTGAAAATGTTATGCTACGCAATTTCCTGTACAAAATAATGCATCGTGGATTTCTTGCGGAAATTTTTAGTACGCAGTTAGCTCAAATATAAGCATAATTTTATCTGTACTCTTCAAACAGAATGAATTTATCTTATTCTCAACGAATATATTTAATTTATTCATGTGTAACGTTTAATGTTAACAGTTGGAATGATCAGATCATTCACAATATATATTTTGAATCTTGAACTTTCAAAATCAAAGGAATGCAAGATTGAGATAAGAAAATGCTGGATTCATTCTAACACTTCCAGTTACCCTCAGCTCAATAAAGAATTATGCATTTGAATTCTCTTTATCCACAGATGTTAGTAAATGCATAATATTCGACGCTAATCGTAACTTGAGTTACTTTCTCGACGTAAAGAGCGATAATATGCCACGAACTTTAGTAATATCAGTGCGTGATGAGCTTCGCGAAAGTGAAATGTTGACGATTAAATAAACTTCTACAATGAAAGCAGTATGGAAATTTTCTACTAAAATGATAGTAGCATTTCACCGCACATTTATACTTGCGAAACAAATACAAAATAAAGCGAACAGCATGCGCTCGTATGTACAGTTTCAAAGATCCAGCGTCACAAGAGCAGCTCATTGTCCATTTTTGGAATTCCTCCCTCAGTGGCGATACTGATGTGCACTTAGGAAACGGGAAGTGAGTGACGATAGAGAGAGAGAAGACATGGATACAGCAAAACATTAGAAAAATTACTTATTTGTGTGTGGATTATGCAGAAGGTTTCGGAGTGCGATATTATGCCTGATTGTTTAGACCGATGCATTTTTTGTCTATTTCACAGCCCTTCATGGTCATTAAAAAGATCTTGCGAAGTCATCTTAAATGCCTCATGTTATTCCAACTTAAGAATAACGTATTGGGTATACAGGGTTTGTTCGGGAAGTAGTAGGGTTGATTTTTTTCCTGCGAAAACGGGGGTAAGGAGCAGGATGATGTTGCATTTGGTTGGGTTCTCGGGGATCTTAGGTACCAGTCTTCAAGAAGTGTAGATTGAGTTTAAGGTGAACCCCTTTCAAGGTGCCTTGCCATTTTCACAATGAATCGTTGTTTACAGCAGTGTTACGTGGTGACAGTTTACGTCAAACTGGGTAAAACTACGAATGAGATCCACGACATGATCAAGACTGCATATGGGAGTGATGCCATGGGTCGATGAAGCTTTTTTGAGTGGCACAAGTTGTTTCAGGAGTAAGAGAGCAAACGGAAGATGAAATTCATGATGATCACCTTTTTTGTCAGCAAAGGAGTGGTTCTCAGACAGTTTGTACCGCCTGATCGACTGTAAATGCTGCATTCCACGTCAAGTACTTGAAGAGTTCATATTTGGCAACAGTCGCTACTACGTCATCAGCTACAGTTTTTTATAAATCTTAGCATTGTTTATAGCAGCCTATATGAATAATATGTTCCATAACAATATAAAAAAATTATATAAAATTGCTTTATAAAAATAAAGCATTTAGTGACAGCTACGAATGCAACGAAGACTTTCATCCTAAGAACACATATGAATGTTCACTACATGCACGGTGTGATTGGAATCAAGTAAAATGACTGTAAAAAGTAATCTAAATTTATGTTGACGAATAGAAACACCGTGCAGTGTAGGATTAATTCTTTTTTTAGTTGTATTTATATCAGTTTATTACAATTATCATTTGACATTTTTCTCTGTTTTATAAATCATGCCAATTTTTCCAATATCTAATCGGATGTCGAAGTTTTTAACTTTGGATTTATACTTAACCAAGCAGATTCTTGCAACAATTTATTTTGTATGATAGATATTTCATTAGTCTTTGTTTGAATATACATTAGCACACATGATACACATACTTTCATTATCAGAATGAAAATAGGATTAAACATGACGTTAAGTGAAAAAGGCGAAGAAAAGTACAGGTTTGGATAAATAACATCATAATTATTAGATCATTTCTGGCAACATTTATGAAACCAAGTGACAATCTACAAAGTATCATACAGTCCATAAAAGTTCATATGACAAAAAGATAAAATAAAAATTTTACCTTCAACATCAGTATTAAACAGTTAGGTCATATAAAAGTTTTCTATGAAAAATCCCATATATAAAAACAATTAAACCGTCATCTATCTATGAAACAAAGGAAATTGCAGTTTCCGGAGTTTTCAATGTCTCTTGAAATTCAACCATTTGCAGCAATAATTTTTAAATTATTTTTATTTCTGTAGATGGATTACCATTTTACGATCACTGTAAAAAAGTATGAGCTTTCCGGCTAGTATATTTGTCATCTATAACTGACCACGAACCATGGCAATGGAACTGTTTTCTCTTAATTGCTTCTCAACCATACTTGGTCAAGAAACCGTTGCAATATACAGGATGCCTTTTAACCCTTAGCTATTACCATTTGAAAGTATATTTCTCTACAGAGACTGCTAACAAAAATTACACGCAAACTGAGTTTTGTCATTATCACAGTATGAAAGTATTAAGATATAAATACACAACCGCAGTGTTATAAGTAAAATTGTTGAATATCTGATCATAATTTAGGAACTAAAAATAATAGTGTACATTATTAAATAGAATTTGGGAAGACTTAAAGCTATACCAGAGGCTGGAAATGGAACTGTTACAAGACAGCAGTTAGACATGACATCTTGACAACCAGAATACCGAGAGTCGGGACAGAAAAGCAAATATTTGCAAAAATAAGTTTCCAACATTTATATTAAAGCTTCCTGTGACACAATGTAACCCCTACTCCACATTGGTAACCTCAAAGTCAAAAGTGTTGCAAGAAATGAATTAGTAATTTTATGCTAATTTTAAAACAGAGTTTCCAAAAATGTTTCTCACAATCGTTTCTTCTAAAAAACATTTGGGGATAAAATTGCAAAAGCTTATTATGAGCACTTTATAAAACCTAGTACATTGCAATACAAAGTTTTTGGCTCATCTACAAAGAGAGAATTATGACAAATTAAATAAGGCAAATCATGTCAAATTGTCAATAAAATATCTAGTATGAATTTAAAAAAATTCTAACAGTTCGATGCGAGTACATACATAAAATTTAGAATAAACTCATCTGCTAAGAATTAAAACGCTTTTTACTAGCTATTATTACTAGTCATGACGAATCGCTAATTTACGTAGGACATTTCATGTTGAACTATCCATAAGATATCTAATAAAATGAGTCAAAATAAATTCGAATGTCCTTCAGACGCCATTCGCTTTGAGGTTACGATTGGTATTTGAAATGAAATGTAAATTTACTAGGAAGAGTAAAGAACAACATAATGAAATGCCATACTTTAGCATATCTGGCGCCACCGCTTTTGAATCAAATGCTGGTTTTTACATTCAAAGGTCAGCTTGGATCATGGCTTTCACTATCAAAAGCTGAGGCATTGAAGCATGCATAAATTTTGTTCTTTACTTTGAAATCCACTCACCGAATTTCCAATATGGGACAATCAAGCTTCGTTAGGGTAATTAAATGCTTTAACCACGTTAACTATATATTTTAAGAATACACTCGAACCTGTTTTTGTGCGGTGGGATAGGGACTGCATCAAAAAAATCGCAAAAAAAAAAGTTTGAGCGTAATTTCATTTTTATTGACCTTGTAAGGTTTATCCTAGTTTTATTAAGTTATTTTAAGTGTATGCACGTATCCTATCTTTCTAGTTTCAGCTTACAATTTCCTAACAGAATGTCATTTCAGAAACGCAGTGAATGCAAATGAGTAAGAGTACTATTTAACTCGGATGTTTCACCGACTTCGAGAGAGAGAGAGAGAGAGTCTGATTTCCTAACTAGCGCGCGTTTGCCGTTTGACTACGTCTCTCTTAGATATGCTATGCTCGGTCATACACTAGGCTCTTACTTGGCTTCGCCGATTTAATTAAGATTTAGGCGCCAACTACTTAGAGTCCTTGATAGCTTCGGCTATATCTTCAGTTAGTTTTAGTTAAACTTAGTTAAATTTAATTTCCTATTCATTTACGCTCAAGCCCAAGTGGAGGCTTTGCTGTATACCCGAGTTAGGAGTTGAAACACATACCCTTGGCTTTCTGGCATAAAGGCCTTTTTCATTAAGCCTTCTGTATATTGTTTGCCGTGATGCAACAGTTCCAGTGGCGGCTGCAAGCTCTGAACTTAACTGGCGAGAAGTAGCCTTTCTGTTACGACGGGCAGTTAATGCCAGATACCGATCTTCAGAAGCAGTTGTCATTCCTTTCCGACCTTGTCCAGGCGTCCTTACAACACTTTCATCACTTTGAAACTGCTTCCATAGCTTAGAGACTGTCTGTCTTGAAATATTCAGACATGTGGCTGTTTCCATGATTGACTGCCCTGCTTCTGAACGGCCGATAATTCGCCACTTTACAGATTCTTCCAAATGATACTTCGAAGCCATAACAAACCGCTTTGAGTCCCTACACACTGAAATCAAACGCTATGTTGCAGAAATTCACTCAAATATTCAGTTTGCGCAAAGCGCTTGATTCACCCTTGGATGACGTAACGCCTAGATTTGCATATCACAAACCGTTTGATTACTTTTGATTGGATAATGCTAATTAGGCTTGGTTTTCACACATTCCCTGCAAATACGGATCACATTGATTCGATATTTCATTGAATATCATCATTTTTGGGTATGTAAAGATAATTTTGGACATGAGTGTATATTAGTCAAATGCATCAGAAAGCTTTAATATATTGAAATAGCTTCAAATACTGGAAATGAAATAAAACGTTAAAAACTTTACAATTAATCCCGTAAAAGTACTAATTCAGAAAACTGAAACGAATACATGAATGGCAATTTTAAAGATTATAATGCGAAAATAAAAAAAAAATGTTTCGTAAATAAGTTCTATTGAAATGCAAAAGAAAAATTGTTTTCTAAAAGAGACATTTTAAGATAACTTTAAACATATTTATTACTAAGAGTGTTATTTCCAGACATTTTTAAAGGAGAAGTGTATTGCAATTACTGATTATTGAATTCTACCATTATTCCAAATGCCATGTAAACAAATTTAAGATCCCGATGAGACAAACTGTGAATTTTTATTGCGTCCTAAACAAGTTGAAAATGTCATTAAATTCAGCGCTGTTAGGTAAACCAAAGAAGATTAACAGATTTGACCTTGAAACTGTGTGTGCAATCAAAAGAATTACTACACATTTTGACAAAAGTGAGCTATAATTTTTGTTATATGTTTAAATATTTTATCAAAATTTTTCCACGTTTCATAAACTCAAAATTTATTACACGATGTCTTTTCGTAAATCCATTATTCTGGATGCATTCATTCGAAATTTCATCAACTATTTAACTATTTTAACCCAGCATTCTCTTTTTAACATCGCAACTGTTGATTAACTGTAGAATAGTATTTATATACATTCTATGGGTGCCTTATATTGTAGAGTTCTTCTGTCTTAACTCTTGTGTGAAATCTGGAAAATAGTGACTTCCCCGAAGAAGGGTTAAAACTACCCCTAAACTACTCTTTAACATATTTATAATACGTCAACTCGAAGCTAACATACTAGGCCTCTGCTAGGGCGGTAACCGAAACAGTAGAATCAAAACTCAAGAATTCAAGATATTAACAAGTAGTGGAATTAAACTACAGGGCTCATACAATCCTGTATCCTACAGCGCGTAGATGAGTTTAGTGGCAGCAAGATAGTAGTTGTTAAGCCCACGTCTAACCGGCAATAAATGCTAAGCCGAAGCTTGCGTTACAAACACGCACAGAGTTTTCCCAGACTCTCTCTAACTTTCCCTTCTAGAACTCGATATTTAAGCTTTTTCTTCCACTGGTAGAATTTGCATTCCTTACGCGCGTTACCAAATTTAAATATTCTGGCACTGACAATTAGGGGAATGAGGGCTTATAGGAAAGAGCTGAAAAATAAATTTAGCTGGTTATTTAAAATAAATATAAATCCCTACAATACTTTCCTTTCTTTCTTAAACTAATCGTAAAAATTTTATGTTTAAAATTAATAAAATGTTTTTAATGAAATTTTTGTTTAAGAAGTGTCTCACTTTTAAAATTCTTTCATACCGTTTCATTTCCACTTAAGAAGTGCTCAAGTGCTTTAGACTGCTTGCCTCTGCCCCCCCAAAATGATTTCGTTTCATACAATTGCATTCAAATCATTCACATATTTCATTTGTTATTTGGTTACGAGTTTGATGATTATTTGCATTTAAACTTAAGTTCAAATCTATTACCATGTGCTGGTGCTCCGTAACCAGAGCCGGAAGATGCGCCGTAACCAGCACCACCTGTTGCTCCGTAACCGCTGTTAGCTGGAGCGCCGTAGTTTTGTGCAGGGGCGGAATAGCGACTAGGAGCTGCGGGAGCAGATCCGTAATGTCTTCCACCAGCGTAAGAGCTAGGGGCTCCGTACCCGTGAGTCCTCTGACCGTATGCTGCAGGTCCCCTTGAAGAATGTCCGCCAGCTGAATATCCGTTTCCGCCTCTGTGACCTAGGGCGTTTCCTGAATGGGGTGCACCGTAACGACTGTCACCGACGAGGGCGGAGAATCCCAACGTCGTAACGCTGACGAGCACGGTGAAGATTAACAGCTGTTGAGAAAAGAAAGACACAGTCAGTACCAGCGAAAAACGTTTTGCTCTTCAAAACTGAAATTCGATACATAACACTCTGATAACTGAAAGGGGAGATGTTTCATTTTTGGCCACAGTCGACCAAAAATGCTAATAAACTTGTATAAACCACATTTCATTCCATTAATCCGACCCGACCAAACTGCTTTTCGTTGTTTCTTTCGTTACCGATATGTGCTCTCATTAGTCAGCTGATTTGGATTTAAAAGTTTCATTTTCTGACAGCTCTGTTGGGGGGGGGAGTTGCTCGTGCCCTTTTCAAAATTCAGAGCACGGAATAATGTCATTCTTGTGATAAATGCCAAAAATTAAACTGGTGTGCCATATGAGAAGTGATTTCATGCTATACAGATCAATAAATCTCCGGAAATTTGGATTAAAATTTGCTCAGCAATTTTTTTCGCAAGTTACAAAATTTGCTAAGAATATTGTGAGCTTCATTCATAAAGGACTTTAATTTATTAAAATTTACGAATTTCTCCTCAAAACGAAGATTAGTGTAATCCGTTTTAAAGTGCAAAAGATGCCTGCGATTTTAGTGCCATTCTGCTCTCCCTTTACTCCTACATCCTATTTAATTATTTAAAAAATACGAATTTCTCCTTAGAACGAAGATTAGTGTAATCAGTTTTGCAAAAGATGTCTGCGATTATAGTGCCATTCTGCTCTTGCTTTACTCCTACATCCTCTATAATTACCTACATCCTATTTAATTAATTAAAAATTACGAATTTCTCATTAGAACGAAGATTAGTGTAATCAGTTTTGCAAAAGGTGTCTACGATTTTACTGCGTTTGCGTGTTACTTTTATTTATTAAATATCATGTTCTTCGCACTTTACCTTAAACCATAAAATTCCATTCAACAGCAATATCACACAATAATTGAAGAAGAGCATATCTTTAGAATTAATTTTGTTTTAGCATTTTGCGTCGATTCACTAAAAGCGTTGTTTCTCTTTTCCTATTGTTGCCACCCAATATTATCGCCCTGTATCATATTTAAAGAAATTAAATAACGATGAATCTGCATAAATGTATGCATGCATTGCGATAAAACAATAGAGAACCATCAAATTTTGAATATTGAAACTTTCCTCCCGAATATGGACATCTGGAAGCCCAAATTTGGAAGGAATTTGTTTTATTAACGATAAATATTTTTAACGATATTATTTTATTAACGATAACATATTTTGTAAAACTTTAACGAATTTTTGATGAACAAACTCAAGGATTTCAAAGCGAGCAATGGCAACGTTGTACGGAAAAAACATTTTTATCTCCAGCGCGTGAGACTGTGCATCGGAAATTCTAAAGATATGCTCAATTTAAAGTTATTTTGCGATATTTCTCTTGAACTGAATTTTATGGTTTAATTGCGAGGAACATGATATTTAATAAATAAAGGTCACACACGTCTCAGGATGTTTCGGCTATTAAAGAGTAGTGAGTTATTTGCGGCAGATTCATACAACTAACACAGTGGTTCTAACCTTTTTTTGCGCCATAAACCTATTTCACTGTTGTTAGACGGTTATTCCCCTCCTTCTCGCTTCCCAAACTGGAAATATATATATATATATATACATTTATTTAAATTTAGAGGTTTATAAATAGGCATTTAAAAAGGCGTTAAATAGGCTTTATAAATAGGCGTAAAGGTTTAGGCGTTTTATAAATTAAACAAGAAAAAATATAGAAATGATTGATTGATACTTACCCAAGCTTGAATAAAAGTAGTTTTTATAGTCATAAACTAAAACTATATACCTAACACGCAAATAAAAGGCTGATCGCATTTTTTCCCTGAATCTGTGAAATTTTCCCTTAGGGAGAATTCTTCCGTTTAAGAACCTCTGAATTGACACTGAACGACTAACATCACTCGTACTTTGTAGTTTTAAAGTTCAATAAAGCAAAAAAAAAATCATTATAGAGAAAATATGTAAAAAAATTATTTCTTGTTTCAGTGTAATTATTAGTAATTATGTTTTTTTTTTTAACCTAACGGCGGGTATTTGCCTATTCAGCATCGGCCACTCCTAAGGCCAAAAGTGGTGGCCATTTTATTGTGGAGGCACCTATTAGGCGACCACCGTTGCCTCCTATGAAGGGATGGATAATTATGTGTCCTTCAAACAATGTAATTATGAGAATTTCTTTAAAATTTATGAGAATAGTACTATAAAATAAATGAGTAGAAGTTACGGGCTTCGAAATATTTTTAAGCATTTCGTATAGGATTCACGTTCAGAGGAGGTGTTTAAGTTACTTTCTTAAAAATAAAATATAATTAAAAAAAAATCTGTGAATTTCTCTCAACCATCTCCATTTTTTTTTCTTAATTTAAGATAGCATTTCACTGCTTCGTAGAAAAGTATGTGAAGATATTTTTTCAGTTAACCTAGGTCAAAACGCTTCTAGATTATGCTTCCTCGAATCTAGAAACATTTTGCGTCTGGTGATTGAGTTTTACAGTTTTTTTTTTACTAGTATCAGAATTAAAGTAAACGACGCTTGAAATGAGGAAGACATTTTATTTTCAAATGTATTCAGATTCTAGATTTCAGAACACAAAAACTGATTCAAAATCAGATTTCTACTATAATTAAAAAGAACTAAGACTGCTTTTCAAGAACTCTTTGATTTAGACTTTCGAAAAAGGAGTAAAAACTAGTCATTCGAATCCCTTTACAGTCGTATGAAAGTTTCTGATGTTTTAAATGTTGACAATTAAATTCGTATTATCCGATGAACATAAAATTCAGCAACTAATACCTGCATATACGTTATAAATACCGTTATTTAATTAAATTATATAAATTATAATTATTGGAAAAATTATAAGAAACATGCAAACATCTAAAGTCTCCATATTTGGAAAAGTTGTTGATATTAAAATCACAGCACTCCTGCAGCATTCGATGCATTTAAGTCTTTTTATAAAAATAATTTCGATGAATATTTAAGCTTAAATTTCACTTGAACAACATCTAGCTGGAAAATATTTCTCCAGTTTTTAAATAAATACTTTTTTCTAAATTTTACACACTAATTTATTATTTAATAATTATTGAATATTTTCAACTTTTCACTTCCGTCAAATTTTCTTGTATTTTATAAAAAGTCTATGTATTTCCTAAGGTAACGGGTATCTAATTTTCATTATAAATTTAATAAGGCACTGAAAGTTGTCGATTTCTAAATTAAGAACCTAAAATATGTATGTACATAATATTCAGGAAGAGTTAACAAAGAGTGGTTAGTATAAAGGGTAAAATATTTGCTCCAAAAGTACAATATTTTTATATTCATATTGTCATAAAAAATGTTTTAATCTCTAATAATACTTTCGACATAATTTTGCAACTTTTTATTTAATGATACTTAATTTTAAAAACAAATAAATAAAAATTAAGATTAAAAAAATATTTGTTACTACTGTTAAGAAAAATAGCACGCGAGAAAAAATTAATAAATATTTTAAATACTAATTATTAAGAAATTTCCGAATATTCCAAACTAAAATTTAATTATATAATTACTCAATCTATTGATTTGAAAGGATCGTATTTTCTAATGGTTCTGAAGTTAAATTACATTTAGTAAATTGATAATTATTTTAAAAGTCAGTTTAATTTTTGCTATCGTTTACTTTTGGCATAAATTTCACCTTAACGCAAATTAAAAATTTAGACAATTATAGTTTACCACTGTACAATAAAGGACGTGATAATTATTAAAATAAATAAGTGAATATGCTATTATTAGAAAAATGATCTATTAATGCCATATTTACAGTCCAATGTAAAATATGAAAAATGACTATATAGAAGATTTGTAAAAATGACAAATTGACAGCATTGAAATGCCTTAACATTTGAATACTGAGACAAAACTTACTCGCTTCATGTCGTTGTCGATAGATAGTAACTCTCGGGTATATCTGAAGAAAATTTTGATCACGGTTAGGCAGATATAGGGAATTAGAATACGACCTCCCAGACAGTGCCGCCCTCTATAGATATATGTCTAATCACGCAAAGAAAACATTTTTTTTTAGATTGCACGTGAAAAGGATTTGACCCGATTGGCGTCATCGCTGCCGGTTTGGCGTTGCCCGCGACCTTTCCCATCCCCCGCCCATACTCCCTGCAATTAGAAATAGGTGATGGGGTTACCATTTAGTTGCAACAACTCTTGGCAAGGATTCGTCTACTTGGCGCGGTAGAGCTGTTACGGTTAATAATTGGTTGGTATCGTGAAGGGCAATTAAAATAAGCAGGAGGGTTATGGGCTTTAAATGCAGCGATATGTGCCAAGGTGGATTTTTTTTATTTTTTTCCCACAGGTGTTCCAGATCAAATGTTCAAGGATCGCGGGGTCAATTATTTCCTAGGCTATCAGGGTCATCGTTTAGAGGGGGATTTTGAAAGACCGCCTACAATCTCCGAGAAGCTTCTCTCCAGTAAGATGATGAAGAACCTTAACTGTAGAAAACAATCCGTATTGTTATTTATTCATTCGGTTTCAAATATCCCTTTCTGTTTTATTTGAACAATGAAATCCAATTTCAAACCGATGACCGTACTTTTATCCAGATCCTAAAAGTTGTGGGGTTTAATCTCTTCAGATTGTTTTCGAAACAATTCCAGAATTTACTTTTCCCCATCTTACTGAAGCTGGCTTACAACTTGCTATCAAATTAAACTGTTCTTTCGTTGAATGTAACATATTACCTACTAAAAATAATTTTGGAAGTAAATCTTAACCCTTTTAGTACCGAACGACGACATATCGTTGCGCCTTTGTTAGGGCCTTATTGTACTCATCACAAGAGGTCTGTGTTTCAAAATAACTTTATAAAATGTTAAAATGGTTATTATTCGATGCAACACAAGTGAAAAAATGGTTATTAGATTTAACTTTTTGTTATATTTTATGCTGATTAGTGCCGCGGGTCTGTATATGTTAGAGCGATAAGATAGAAACGGGACGCAGTCGATGCACGCATGCCACTTGAATACTCCGATAACTATCAGAAACATCATAAAGATTGCGATTACGGTCCAAAGAAACTATCCCGGGTCCCGTTTCTATCTTATCGTTCTAACATATACAGACCCGCGGCACTAATCAGCATAAAATATAACAAAAAGTTAAATCTAATAACCATTTTTTCACTTGTGTTGCATCGAATAATAACCATTTTAACATTTTATAAAGTTATTTTGAAACACAGACCTCTTGTGATGAGTACAATAAGGCCCCAACAAAGGCGCAACGACATATCGTCGTTGGCATTTTTGGCAAGTGCACCGAACGACGATATATCGTCGTTCGGTACTAAAAGGGTTAAACAACGTAAGCAATTAAACAGTAAACTCAAATCCCATTTAAAAAAACAAATTCATATGACTTCAAGTACAGCTCTGTACTTTAACAAAATAATCACCAACCGTCGATCGCTATCCATAACGTTATGGCAAATATATAGAGCAAAAGAATTTTATGCCTATTTGTTGATATAATTTAAGCAAAAAGATAAGGTACTTGAAATAACAGTAAGAACGGAAGTCATTTACTATTATACAGTTCTTCAATAGTTTTTAATGAATCAGAGCACAACTTTTTATGACTAAGAGATATCATGTAATTATACTCGCCTACCATTATGTCTACAGAAGATAAATTTATATTTTCCTCTGCATTTAGATTCTTTTGTGCGTAAATATCAAGACTTTCATTCTAAATAATATATTCCTTATACTTAATCAGGATCTGCTCATCTAAGACACACGTTTGCATACCCAGGCAGTGATTTCTTTACGTCTGCAGGTTTTTTTAGTTTTCGGGCACATAGCCGACTGAAGCTTCATCTAATTGCAAAATAAAACTTTAAGACTTGTTGCTAATGTGTTGCGGCTCATTACTGCAATATTTCCCTTCATAAAAAATAAACACAATTACCATCATGCTTCTTGTCCTGTACTAAGCATGACATTTGTTAAAAAATAGGAAATTTATGAATTAAGATTCTGTACTTCAACAGCCTACGAAATGCCATAAAACTTATCATAATCACCGATAATAGCACGCTTTAGCTTTCAACCCTTTAGTTACGTTTGACAATTTATAAACGACAAGTGGTAATAAAATTTAATGCGCAAGTCTTTAGTTACGGCTTAGTTATGTCTTCAATTTTATTACTAGTCCTTGGATATTAAGCTTGTTTCCTTTTTATATGCAAGTGACATATAATATTTGCAAGTAAAGCGCTACAGGTCGAATCATAGTTATGTATTATCGGACGCAGAGGGGCTTAAGGCTATATGGTATTTTCTCCCTCTTTCCAGCATGCCTTCGTGGTGTAACGGTTAGCACATTAGGCGCGTATTCGAGAGGTCTAGTTTCGAGTCCCGACGAGGGAATTGCACATTTCTTCCGTTTCTTGACATCGAAAAATTCTAAATGACTCTACAGTGGCGCCCGAACTAAAAGGTGGTGGATGATGATTCTTCACTACCAGGATTTGGCAACTGGGTCCCCTTGTCACCAATCGCCCTCTAAAAGGGGGAGTATATAAGGTATTTTCTCCATTCCTTCGTGGTGTAACGGTTAGCACACTCGGCGCGTATTTGAGAGGTTCAGTGTGCGAATTCCGGAGAGGGCAATGCTCATTTTTCACGTCTTCAGCTTTAAAAGGACCTAATGACTCTAAAGTTAATAAATAAATTGATTCCATATAGTACTGACATCGTTTATACATGTCTAACAAAAATATGCTATTAAATTATGAAACAATGCTTTTATATATGTAACACGAACTACTTGTTTTAAAATGACCTCTCGCTCTTTCTTCTTGCAATGTTCGAGATTTTTGCTTGTAAAGTAACACAATAAGCGACATACAGACGGAAATATTTGCGAGCAATTTTTATCTTTAGTTTCTCAACTTTGCTGTAATTTATTTGCGTGTACTACATTTTTAATAAGATCTCGGGGTAAAAAATATCCAAATACAAATATCAATATGCAGTTCTTGTGAGCTAGATATTTTTGTTTGTTTCATTAATGGATATTCACTGGCATGTGCTGTACTCTGGCGTTAGCTCGGTGAACGAAATGCAGTTGACACCAATCATTTCAGAAAAAATACGGGACCATTATGCCACAGAAAAGAATTTTATTTTAAAGAAAAAGCATTTCTAATTATATTCTTCGGAAAAACTTTGTTACAGATCGCATTGAATTGTTTAATTTAGGCAAAGACACGAAGGATCCGTATCTGCTTTAGCACTAATCCAAATTTGACGGAAAGCTCCAGAGGATGGAATAACAGTATAAGGTATTTCTTCCCCCTTCTTCGCATGCCTTCGTGGTGTAGTGATCAGCACGCTCGACGCGTGAGGTCCGTGGTACGATTCCCGGGGAAGGCGTTGTTCATTTTTCATCTGTTCCGTTTCCGAAATAACCTAATAACTCTACAAGTGGCGCCTAAACTAGAGAGGTAGTGGATGATGATTCTTCACCACCGGGATTTGGCGATTGGGTCTCCAATCTAATCTAATCTAATCTTTCTTTCTTGCAGGAGGCATCGACTACTGTGAGTCCTTTCCTCTAAATCCTTTTTGCCGTGAGGCAGAAATAATGAGTGCTAGGCACTCCACCCGAAGGCGTGATATAATATCAGCATGATAAGCATGGCAAATCTTATTGAGGCAATTAAGCACTTTAGTAAACAATTTATGAAAGCAATTATGGCAGTGAAATTCATTTCGATTAGTGTTAGTCAGATAAAGGAAGTGAGGCAGTAAAAGGCAATCAAGGCATGGCAATATAAATGGGCATTTTTGAGATTGAAATATCTGCTCGTAGCAGAGCGTCCATCTTTCTTGGCTGTAGCTCACTAACTGAAGCTTCGTTTTTCGTAGGGTCTCCAAAACCCCAGTCGTCCTTTAAAAGAGGAAGTGTCATGTATCTGGCTGCGGTGAGCCAATCAGCTGCCTGCCTCGCGGTAAGATTCCAGCAAGTGAGACAGACGAGAGTGGTCTGGTGAAAGCGTGGTAGGGCATGTACGCCTGAGTTAAGAGCTTCGGTTTTTAGCCAGCGTAACTGATTTCATTTGTAAGGTATTGAACACCTGTGTTTTTTCCGAGTTATTTTCCTTAATCATAGAATAATATCAGCTTCATGTAAATATTGTATATAAAAGTCGTGCTTTAATAATAAATTATTAAATTTTCCAATAACGTATTGAGTCCCGTCTCTGCCATCCCGACAAGCCTGACAGGAAGTATATAAGGTATTTCTTCCCCCTTCTTCGCATGCCTTCGTGGTGTAGTGGTCAGCACGCTCGACGCGTAACCGAGAGGTCCGTCGTTCGATTCCCGGCGAAGGCGTTGCTCTTTTTTCATGATTCCTGCTTCGAGATAACCTAATGCCTCTAAGACACTACAGACACACACCTGCATGCTTTACCTGGTTTCCAATCCGGATCCCAAAATTTGGAAAACAGCTTATGTTAGCCATTATACTACCTGGAGTGTGGCTTTTCTGGCATTAAGATTTCAGAATACAGCTGGAGATACTTCTAGTGTTACTACTTCTCTTCCTTTACTTTACTATTAATATTAATATTATCGTGTCAGATGTTTAAAACTATTGGAATATTTTATTGCGACAATACATTAATAGCTCTTGAAGTAACATAAAAACAAATAATCTCTTTCAGATGGCATTTAACGGTACAAAACATAAATGGTTCTAAAGATAATGGGGGTTCAAGAGAAATATGAAGGTTCCGGATGATATTAAGGCTTCAGTCTTCAAATCGCTTTCCACGGGCGTGATATCAAAAGTTTTTAATTTTGCATTTATAAACAATCTCTTGAAGACATTTCATTTCAATATAATCCAGAATATATAAATAAGTTATCCGTTTTATCAGTTCCTCGACAGACGTGCATTTTATTTAAAAAATAAGATACGTGACGGATAAACATCTCTTGATATTATCTAACGTAACGAAATAACATAAACGAAAACATCAAAATGTCAAGATTTGCATATTTTTAATTCTTAGAGGATGTTTCTTGATGGGAAAATGAGATATTCTGTTGATAGCAAACAATGTTCAGTTTAGATTAATACGCATAATTTATATATTAAATACGTCCTTATCTTTATATACAGTTATTATTAACTCGAGTTTGTAAGGCTCGATATTAAGTTTGCAATAGCATACTGATGCTATTATGCTGTGCTCTTTCTAGAAACGTTTACTGTCTCATTCTGTATACGCAGATTTAATTACCTTTTAGAAGAAAGCGTGTCATGTGTAGGATTATAGAAAATAATCACCAGCACAGATGACTAGACTTTTAGACCAAGAAGTATGGAAACTGACCAGTAGCCTCTCTGGGATTCTATCCACGGATCTTCTTAGTGGACTTGCTATTTTTATACCAAGACAGTATGCATTGTGGAATGGATATTTCCTTACATTCTTCCTCACTTAAAAGGCGACTGACAAGCGGGCATTCCCTACTCATCATCACCGATTTCGCTCAAATGTATACGACATGCAAGGATTAGCTAGAAAGGAAAGTACCCGAAATGGGAAATCCAGATGGCCATGCGTTTAGAAAATAAAAATGTTGACGCGGCTGTCACACCGTATAAGCCATTTACGTTAGCATGTTTGCCAAGCAGCGGTTGGCGTAGCGGTAAGAGCTCGGACTAGTCATTCGATGATCGTGGGTTCGACTCCCCGTGTGGAGGCTTCTTTTTCTAGCTTTTTCTCAATTTTTATATTATTCTTTTTCCGTTCGGTTATCACTTCAGAACTTTCTGATGAGATTATATTTTTTTCGGCGAAAAGATGTAAACTATAATCCATCGCCGTCTTCAAACGTTGCTTCGACTCTTCGCTGTGGATGCTATCGTCTGGCTCCTGCTCTTTTTCCGTCGACGCTCCAGGCATATCAATAGTTTCACTTTTGTCCCACAATTTTCGACATTTCCACAATATTTTCCTCAAAATTTTATTTCAAAAAAATTTCGATATCTTCCAGATCATTCTCACAGTATCCTCGCACAATTCAAGTTACTTGGCCGAAAGCTAGCAAACGAATGAGCTGCCTAGCTAGAATCTATTGCCTAGCCAAGAATCTATTGTTCGTGTACGCCGCCAGGAGCGACCTTCGGGTGAAAACGAATCTTATTGTGAAAAGATATTCACGTTTATGGCACATTCCCCAAGAAGGGAGAAATAGCCAATAAAGGAGAAAGAAGAAGAATTCCTATTTGAACACGTCGGGAAAGTTCGCAACTTGGCCATCTGGAGTTCCCACTTTGGGTACTTTCATTTCTAGCAAAGCCCTGCATGTTCTATAAATTTGAGCGAAATCGGGGGTGACGAGCAGGGAATGCCCCCTTGTGAGTAGAGGTACAGACTCGAGTAGGTAAAATGCAAGTGGGGATGATTTACCGTTTCACTGTATTTTTAGTTCAAGTAAAGTTCTTTGATTTACAGAGGAGGAAGCATGGAAATCAACTGTGGTCTTGCAGGGATTCGAAAGACAAATCTTCCACTTTCTAGTTGGAATCTTTCATTTGACATTATAACAACAGCGCAAGGGAATGATCCTTAAATGTGTAGCAGACGTCTTGCAGTGCTGTATTTAGTATTATACGTCTTTGTGAAATTTGCTCAGATTATCAGCCAGAGGTGATCACATTACCTTTATGGCGTCTATTTCTTAGCTGAAAATTCGATTACGGCTTAACAATAAGGATACCTTACAATAATACCTTACAATAAGGATTTTAATCTTTCAATATTTAAGTTTTATGATAACATATAATTGCCTTAATTTTATTGGGGCTTGGTTTTTAAACAGTGACAGGTTTATTGCTGTTGCTTATTTAACAGGCGTTGGTTTTCTAAGACCTTCAACATCGTACTAAGTTTAATTTACTGCCATATTTAAATTTGCAACTACATGCAGTGAAACGTTTCTTAACATGAAATCCCGAATTTTCTTTTCTAGGGACGGGTATTTAAAATATTTGTAGCATACATATTTGGAATTATATTCGATAAAAGGTTAAGTTGCATTCTAAAAGGAGAAAATATTATTTCGCTTTCGCTGGTTTAAAAAATCAATGCGAAAACTTCGACTTACTTTTTACGCAATAAAAGTGCTTTTTACAAATCACTTCCAGTCATCAGTCATAACAAATTAAAATAACTTGACCGTAAATGTAATATAATACTAATCCTAGACACACATTCGAGTTTAAGCGTCGCTAGCAAATATAATTTCAGTAATATCATTCCTACACATTTTTTTCCCTTTTTAGGCAAGACTTTCTTAAACAGATGAATGTAATAAATAATTTCAACAAAGGTGTGGCATACCTGAAGAACAAACACTACGCCATCAAATGTAACTTAACGGGGAAGACATTTCTTTGTTTCGAAAGTTATGATGCTTCTTGCGAATCGCTGTCCAATTTTATTGCAAGTAACAACTCAAAATCCTCGTGACTAGCATGTCCTTTGTGTTAAAGAAATAAAATTTGCTTATTTATTTAACTTGCTCGTTCCGAATGGAGAAGAAAAGAACATGTACGGATTTACAAGTAGATTTCGATGTTCTCAGTACACCTGAGGAAACAAGTTTGAAGCCCTTGTAATGAGCAGTGACCTTTTCTACCCTGACCATCACAACAAAGGATGTTTCGCGATGATGAAAGTAATGAATTTTGACCGTGAAAGAATAAGAAAGCAACATTTTAAGGAAGTTCTTATGAAATGATAGAATGCTTTTGCCATATCAGCTTATATTTTGGCGTGTATTTGGTCTTATAAGTTCCTGTCCTTCAAAACAAACTCAAGTAAACAAAATCAAATCTTTTTTTTACCACAAAATAGCTTTAAATGAACCAAAACGCTAAGGTATTGACAAGAAATACGCAACAATCCCCATTTTTCGAAGTAATTGGGAGTTTAACATTTATATGAATTCAAGTCATATAAATGAAAACTTATAAACAAGTAATGACAAAAAAAAAATAAAATAAATGTTTACCCCTATTGTCGTTTTAAAATTATTGAACCATTTTTCTATGATCAGTGTCGAAAAAAAATGATGGAAATTAAACGTACTGTAGACATTAGGTTATTTCGAAGCAGGAGACATGAAAAATGAGCAACGCCTTCGCCGGGAATCGAACCACGGACCTCTCGGTAACGCGTTGAGCATGCAGACCACTACACCACAAAGGTATGCGAAGAAGGCGGTAGAAAGCCCTATATACTCCTCCTTTTAAAGGGCGACTGAGGCTCAAATCCTGGTGGTGGAGAATCATCATCCACCGGCTTTTTACTTCGGGCGCCACTGTAGAGTCATTAGGATTCTTGTGGAAGCAGGAAACGTGAAAAATGAGCAACGCCTTCACCGAGAATCGAACCACGGACCTCTCGGTTACGCGTGGACTGTGCTGACCACTACACCACGAAGGCATGCGAAGAAGGCGGGAGAAATACTTTATATACTTCCCCCTTTTAAAGGGCGACTGGGGTTCAGAGGAGCCAATCGCCAAATCCCGGTGGTGGAGAATCATCATGTACCACCCTCTTAGTTCGGGCAGAGACAGTAGATTATTTCGAAGCAGGAGATTTGATAAATGAGCAACACCTTCGCCGGGAATCGAACCACGGAGCTCTCGGTTACGCGTCGAGTGTGCTGACCACTACACCACGAAGGCATGCAAAGAAGGCGGGAGAGATAACTTATAGTACTGTATATTAAATGCATATGTTCGCAAGGAAAAAATTTAATATTTAAAGAAAAAATAATATTTATTATATTCTATAAACAATCACAAATCTAGGATTCTCTAGTCTTGTTCTGAAATATTGGCAACAGCAGCAAAAGTTGGCATGGAAGTCGACATAAATATGTTGTTTACAGTTTACTGGAATTTGTGATATTTGCAGCTTTGACAACTTAGCATTCAACAAAAAATTTATTGCACAATGCGAATTTTAATTAAAATAATCTATCAATGACGGTAGGTAACCGAAATCAATCGCCTGAGGATAGATTTATTTCACAGTTTACTATTTTGATTATACTATATTGAGATCATTGATCTTCATTACAAAATATGTAAATGCTTCTAAAGCTTGAAATACGGAAAAAATAGCTATTGAATACTGACTTTTGCTACCCACTAGAAATACACTGGTGTGCAAAAATTAAGGACGAAGTCGAAAAATTAGCATATCAGCTGAACGAAGAGGCAGAGCGGACAGAAAGACCAATCAGGAGATTAAGTAAGGTGATGTACGGTAGCACATGCGCAGAGATGCAGGTAGACGTAAGGGGGGAGTGTCTGAGTAGTATAAAGCATGTTGTCGGTGTAAGATCAGTATTTCTGGCAAAGAGATTACACGCCGTATAGCAGTTAAAATCACACCGAGTTGCTGCCTCAGCGAAAAACGGCGAATAATCAATCTGTTAGACATCTGGATGCTTTTACCCGAGGTCGAATCATTCGGAAGTTGGAGGAAGGCCGCAGTGTGACAAGTGTGGCTGCAGAGTTCGGAATTGCTCACAGCATCGTTTCGCGACTTTGAAGATAATTTCAAACTACAGGAACAGCTATCCGGGGGTTTAGTAGTGGTCGTCCACGAGGAACCACACCCGCAGATGACCGGTATATTGCCTTACAGGCCAGAAGAAACAGACGGCAGACAGCAGGAGAAATCGCTAGACACACGACACAGGCGACTGGACGACCGATATCGCGTTTTACCGTGGCCAGAAGACTGCACGGTGGTGGTCTGTTTGCACGACGCCCTGTACGGTGTGTACCTCTAACGCCTGCCCATCGGAGAAGGCGTTCTCTGTGGTGCCGGGAACACCGGAATTGGAGAGACAATGAATGGGGACGAGTACTCTTTACAGATGAGAGCAGATTTAGTCTGAGTTGCGATTCTAGACACATACACATCTGGACAGAGCGGGGAACACGCAGTAACCCCTTCAACATCATCAAAAAGGACTGTTTTGGAGGTCGCGGAGTTCTCGTTCGAGCAAACATAATGCTTGGTAGCCGGACCGACCTTCATATCTCCCAAGGAGGTTCGTCACCTGGGACTGCTATTGTAACGAGGTTCTTCTTCCTTACATGCATCTTTTCACAAGGGCTATGGGTCCTCTGTTCCTCTTCATGGACGACAACGCTCCACCTCATCGCACAGTTACTGTCGAAGAGCTGTTGGAGAGTGAAGATATTGAACACATGGATTGGTCGGCAAAGTCTCTGGATCTAAATCCCGTCAAGCATGTATGGAACTTACTAGGGAGACCCGCGGCAGCACGTAACTTATCGCCAGTAACGATTCCGAAACTGGGATTGGTGCTACAAGAGTAACGAGCAGCAGTGTCTCAACAGCTAATTAACAACCACATATCCAGCATGCACAAATGACGTGAAACCTGCCTAGCAGTCAAGGGAAGATCATATCCCCTATTAAAGACCGGATGTTTCTTGCTGGACACCCATCACAAGGATGTTTCGGCCTTCAGTCGCATTGCGCTCCATGCTACTTTTTCAATAAAGCTTCTTTTTATCCCTCTCTTTTAGTAAGTGTTGCTTACATTACTCATGTCCTTACGTATTGGGGATCTTACGGTATTAAATGTGTTGATTTGGAAAGCTTTTGTACAAAGTTATATTGAAAAAACCGTCTCGTCCTTAATTTTTGCACACCAGTGTAAGTTTGTGTTTTATATTCCCTATAATTATGAAATCTAGGTTTTGGAACTGCACGATATGAATAATCGCTAAAACGTAAACGGGTACATCATAAAATACTCATTAAGAGAATGGTATGAAATTTCGTAATTTTTTATTGATTTAGTAAACTTTGATTTTAACCTACACTTTTCAACAATCCGTTCCTTCGATAATTTGTTCATGTAACCAAATATAAAAAATTAACATAAAATGTTTCACAAGAAAATAGTAAAGTTAAAATAAATTTAAATAATTCCCTTGCGCCATTGCTGCAAGGAATAAAATTTGAATTTAACAAATACTCTCTATTCGTAAAAAGCAAATAAAATTAATTAAGAAAATTTAATTGCAAAAACAAAAATTAATATTTGCTGAGAACTAATTTACAATATCGTTTAAATTCTAAGAGCATCGGTAAAATTAATTGCACGTATCAAAAACCATGAAAAAAAGTATAAAAAAAAATAACACAATTCCAAAAAATTAATCTCAAATTAATTTGCATAAGTGAATAATTGTTGAGCAGGCAAGAGACAGACTTATCAAAGTAATAGCCCGAATTGAGTGAAGATTTTTATCTAATTTTCTACTTTCCTTACTTTTGGTTAGTATTTAGTTAAAGTTTTAATTCAACTTGTAAAACTTCAGTTTTAAATATTGCAGTCTAGTACAAAAAATTCTATTTTTTAAGGTTGAAAATAAATTTTTATACTTCAAAGAAATTTTTTTTTCTACAACACTTTTTCGAAATTTTACATCCTTAACAGTTTGCAACATCTTTTTCACAAACAACAGTTCACAATTTTTACATTTTCTTAAAACATTTTTGCAATGCCTAAAAAATAGCAACATTTTTGCACACAAAGCAACATTTTACGCTACTTAAAGTTTACAGCATGGTTTTTACATTAGCTCTCGCAGGTAGCAACTTAACACTCAACTTTACATTAGATTTTCGCCCTCTATTTTTAAAGTAAGCAGTAGCAAACTACTCAACCTCACTTAGATTAGCAAATGCTTCTACCCTCGCAGGAATTCAAAATCTGTAGTTCTAAGTAAATTAAATTTAAACTTGTTATTTATTGGCTTTTTAGTGTTTATTTTGATAGTTGGTATATAGTTTATTTTAGGTTTACACGCATTTTCATATAGGGATTGCATATAGTTTTTTTAGGTTTACGTGCATAATTCGT
>KK118435.1:256931-271227 GCA_000611955.2 Stegodyphus mimosarum
AGGGAAAGTTTTCAATAGGGAAGAATTTCTAAATTACTTTTGTTTTTTTAAAAAATAATTCGGTTTTCTACTTATTGACATTTAATTAATATTCCTAGTCATTCTACTTGCTAAATTTCTTAAAATTCCTACTGATTTAAATTTCAGTTTGAATAATTTACAACATTTGATTTTACTTTTGGTTTTGAGTTTTTACCCTTGCCTATATGGATGACAAAACACGAATTGAGTAATTGAAGAGTTTGGAGGCAACTTTTCCCTTGATAAGTCTGTATCCTGCCTGCTCAACAATTATTGACTTATGCAAATTAATTTGGTCTTGGAATTAAAAAAAAATTTAGATTAATTTTTGGAATTGTATATATATTTTTTATACCTTTTTCGTGGCTTTTGATAATACGTGCAGTTAATTTTAATTTACTTATGCTCTTGGAATTTAAATGATATTGTAAGTTAGTTTTCAGCAAATATTAAATTTTCTTAATTAATTTTTATTTGCTTTTTACGAATAGAGAATATTTCTTCTTCTTAGAGAATATTAAGTCAAAAATTACCTAAAATATATAATTTTTTAAAAATTTGTTTGAGCGCTCCAGGTGCTCTCGGCTAGCCATTTTCTATCTACTTATATATTTTAACTTTCTTTGCCCAGAATATTTTACTTAACTTTCGCATGCATTCTAATGCAATGCCTTTTACATTATTGAAGTTATTCCGCGACAAATAACATATGCAAACTACGCGTTGCCATATAAGACTGACATTCCGAAGATATGCGGATTTCGACACTTATTAGTTAATCGGCGGATGGCCAAAGGTATTGAAAATTTCCCCATATCCTGGCATTTCGCTTTTACGCAAGAGCTATAATACCAGTTTTCGCTTACTGATTGAATTCCGAAGAGGATTTTCGCTGTTATGAAAAATGGCCAAAAGCAAAAATAGCGTTCAGAATGTATTTCACGTAACAAATGCAGAGAAATAAAATTTAATTCGGAAAGATCATCTAGTTTTAAAGTTATTCTGAGCGTTTATCGAAAATTGCGTGCTTGAACCAACATTCTGCAGCAACTTTTATTTTAGAAATCGCATCATTTGGTACGAAATTTAATAGCTAGTTTATTAGTCTGAGACAGCATCCAAAAATAATGTTATATTCTTATTATTAGCCGATTATTAATTAGATACGAGAAACAGGAAATATTAAGAGTAATTTAAGTACAACTTTAAATTATTAAAAGCAGATAAAGGAAACTATTGCATTGTTTCACAAGGCTCGTACAACAATAACATTTATTTTCAGATTACATAATTAAAACTTCTGAAAACGGGAATGGAAAATTACGTGCTTCCTAATTAGTACATTACCCTGCCTCAATTCAGTAACTAGCCGCAAGGATCAACGAAAAGCCAATCGGCGATATTTATCTGTTCCGATATCATTTCGATACCTTCTCGGTGCTGAGAAATGAGGGATACTTGTTTTGCCATGAATACACAACAGGAAACGGAAGAATTTATTTTTCGATCAAAATCTCGCCAACCTATTGCATAAAAAAAGTGTAAATCGGAGTATAAGAAGAAAGACATCGCTTTATGGATGAGGTATTGAAATTGCAAGTTCGTGTCACTCACTCTTAACATCGCAATCGACTAAAGCAAATACGATTTTAATTTGAATTCCTTTTTAACGCATTTGGATTCTGATATAACCGAAAGAATTAAAATCCTTCATTACAAGGGCATTATACCTTCCCAATCGTGACAAAAATCACCATTTTCTTACTATTAAATCGGATGCACTTTTTTAGTTAGGTGGTACGGAACTAGGTAAATAGGATATTTTTTACAGCACAGCAGTCAAACGATACCTGCATTAGAAGTTTCACTTTCAAATAAGAATTTCTGAGAGAAAGCTGTTGCTGTTTATTTCACATTTGACAGAAAAGATGGAGCATTAGTACAGCCTATCCTGTGAATCCATCTAAAAAATTTCAGTGATCTTCCTTCAGCATGTAATGAACCTTTGCATCAGCAGAAAAGTCGCTGAATACCGGTAGTTTGACTTGGGTTTGATTCTAAGCGAACATGTTAACTTCATGGCCGTTTTCGTGGTTTGTTCCGGGTGTAACGTGGATACAAACCAATTTCTCTTAGAAAGCCTTAGGCAAATAGCCTTAGCATGTTTTGCCATAATCAAATAAACTAAAAAATCTGATGTTTACAGCACATGACTTCCTTGCACGGAATATTAAATTATATGCAATTTTCCTGCATTTCATTTAAACATATTGAATTAACAGTTAACGAATTTTGAATTAAATCTACTTCGTCGATACCGCAATAACCGCAATGGAATAAATGCACTCTTTAAAGTTCACTATATTTATTTACCATAGCCACACTTCGGCGCTAGGTTCACTTAATAGCCATTATCTTAATCTTAATCTCATTCATTTTATAATTCATAGTGAGCAAAAATTATGGTATCTCAAGAATTACCACAAGTTCTATTCAAATACTATAATAAATCTAAAACGATGTATAAAAGAAAAACAAATAAAAATGAAACAGTTTTTCGCAGACGACTCCGCGCCGCTTACCTAATGCGCATGCGCTACTATTAGTTCTCACTTCACGGTAAGGCAAAAATACACAAAAATTCAAAATATATTCATTAAAAGTTGAAATATATAGAAAAACATAAAACACCAAGTACAGTTAAAACAATTAAAAAAACAATTTTTTCAATTAAAATCACAATTTGTACGCAAAAAGTAACTAATAACGTAAAATGATAATTCCAGAATGAATCAAGCATAATTTAATTCGCAATAATAAAAGATGCCGTTACTTTGTTGTTGCGAAGCTTGGTTTTTGTAGATTGGCAACAAATTCATTATTCTGCTAAGTGTAAACAAATATCGCTGCTATCATAACCAAAAATTAGGCTTAGCCACACTTAAAACTTTGAAATTGTTGATAATGCCACAATTATTTAAATGCAGGTTACTAAGGGCATAAAAATCTTAACCGAAGGATAAAAACTAATTCAATCATTTTTAAAGCAAAAAATACACAATTTACAAACTTATAAGAATAAAGAAACTGAGCTCACTGAGCCGAGTAACAGAGTGGATATATATATAATATTTTTGGGGAAAAACAGTCTTTTATTCTGTTCTTGCATACGAATGTGACTCGTTTAAAACATCGTTAAATTGCATTTGGTAGCGGTCAAAATAGATATTTTCGTTGAAATATGGTACCCGAAATTTTTGGCGATTACAATACTTCGTTTTTACTTCGTACAAAGAAGTAACAATATAATAAGTCTCCACGTATTATAAATCCTACAAATGTAAAAAGTTAAGACTACAATTAAGAAAAAAATGTCTAAAATGTAAATGTTATATGCATAATAGGTCTCCAAAATATGCACCAATTCCAGAGTAGCCTAGCCACCTCAATTGTCTTCCCATTTCACCATTTTGATTCCACCAAGGAAGTCTGTGCAGACTGTATAGTTCGGTTAACGTTATCTACTGTATAGACACCATACGCTAGACAGCGTTAACGCAATCATTAAAAATTTCCATTCCAAGAAACGACCCTTTACGTATCGTTAATTTACAAGACAGTGCTATTCCCCACTAACAAAATGCAAATTGCCGATCATGCCTAAACTGAGTTTTAAAAATTCCTTTCGAAGCTTATGAAGTCAAATGGAATACCTTATTTAATACTGAAAACACAATTTGGTAATGGTGTTTTCAGAATAGTATGCATAGACATATAGGTAACCAGATGAGAGGACATTTTAAGTCGGATGCAGAGAAGCAGCTATAAGGTTAATCTCTATAATTATCATTTAATCAATTGCATTGTGTCGTTGATTCTATCAGTTACATTATCCCTAAGATGCAACATTTTTTAAAGAATGTGCAAATCAGCTTAACCAGAAAGAAGAAGAATCGCGTTTGAAATTGTCGATCATTATTTCTTACGATATAACATTGATTTAACATTATTAGTCCAAAGGGGCTTTGTCCCTGAAGGAGTATTGTTTTCGTTTTGAGATTTTGCTTCGGAACGTTAAATGTCGGTTCACTTTTCAAACTGTTGCCACCCAATATTGCAGCGCTGCATTATATTTAAAGAACTTAAATAATGAAGAAGCTGCATAAATGTATGTATGTATCTCGCATTGTGATAAAACGACGGTACCTAGATCCATCGAATTTTGAATGACGTAATCCTGCTGCGAATATGAGCATCTGGAAGTCCAAATTTGAAATTTGGGATTTGTTTTATTATCGATTTCCTATTTTGTAAAACTTTAACGAATTTTTGAAGAACAAATTCGAATATTTCAAAGCGAGCGATGGCAACGTTGTACAAAAAAAAAAAAAAATTTTATCTCCAGCGCGTGAAACTGTGTATAGTAAATTGTAAAGATATGGTCATTTTAAAATTATTTTGGGATATTATTCTTGAACTGAATTTTAAGTACAAAGAACATGATATTTAATAAATAAAGTTAACACACAAAATGTTTAAAAAACAGCCTTTTAGACGTAATTTAAAATCTGAAACATTTCAAAATTTTTTTTATTAAATTCTTTGTTTCTTCTTTCTTTCTTTGCTTATTCCGTCTCTTCAGTTCAAAATTACTACCAATTATAGCATCTTCCGGGTCTAAAATAGAGCTATCGCTGTTTTTCTTCGAGAACTGGGAGTTAAAGTTGTCTTTTCCCTCAAAATCTTCCAAGTCTTATCCATAGCTCGTTGAATCTATCCTGCTTAAGAATTATCTTAAGAGTCAGGCTAACAACATTATTTATTATAAAGAGACTACGTTGCTAAGAAGTTGATACGACATCTAGCTGGTATCATACTTCCAATTCAAATGCAAAACTTAATTAAAGATTGATAAATTTGATTAAATTTATCAATAATAAAAAAAAATCTGAAAGGATTCAGATTTTAGATTACGTCCAAAGGGATCTTGCTTAATAATATAATAACTTGCCGAACGAAACAAACATTAAACTAAACCCAATACGAACACAAAAACCAACCCAATATAATTCCAATAGTCAACCCAATACAATTCCATTAATCCATCCAGTACAGACCCAATAACCAACACAGTACAATTCCAAAAATTCTAATAGCCAACCCAATGCAACTTCAGTTACCAACAAAGAAACATAAGCACTAAATTGAAAAGTGAATCGGACATTTTTGTGAAACGACGCAAAACGCCCAAACGAAAGTAATAGTCCTTCGGGACTACATCCCTTTGGACTAATAAATTTTGATTTTAAGCCTGAATTTTATTGGAAGAAGAAATGCTGGAATGAGGTTCACCGAAATCAGAAACGAAAGGACAATTACTTAATTTCTACACTTTGGTGATAGCATTCGCAAAAATTGTTTTTCATTTTGAAAGACATTTTTTCCACGTACATTTAGTTTCCGATTCAAAATGAAATGTACTTCTGTAGCGCTTTTGCTGTGAGATAGGATTATTTTATTTGTTTTGAACAGAGTTTTTGCTAAACGTTTGAGATATTGTGCGAATATCTGTGAAGAAATATTTTAGCATTTTAATTTATTTCTTGTGGAAAGAATAAATTTTTGTTATCTTTTTACGACTTGTGCATTCAATACATAACGAACCCGTACGCACGTAAGAATATTTTAAAAGTAAACAATGGTCTCCCGAGTTCAACGCTTCAAACAGAACAAGGGAAAAGTGATTTGAAGCCTTGTACCCAGCTGATGATCGATTTTCGAATGTAGGTGTCGTCTCTCTGAGACATTTGAGATAAAGCGTGAATCAACTGAAATATTTTCTCCATTTGGAATCCATCTTTTACAGTCTCTCAAATGTTTCAGATCTCTTCCGTACCCACATTCGCATCTCTCAAAAGGAACTTAAACGCCAAAAAAACTCGGTAAAGTAAAAAATCAGTGAAGTAGAATACATAATGGCATATAAACTATGAAAATTAACCATTAAAACCATTAAAATTCATGACAACTTTCATGTAAGGTCGATGTATAAAATCTAAAAAAAGAGCGGTTCTATTATGGGAAAACTTTAGTGTGAAAAGATTAACTTTAATTCGTGCTATGTAAAAATATTTCTGATATGAGAAAAACTGGGGACATATAAAACGATTCAATGAATTGGAGTCGGTTCGAAGAAATCCATTGAATTGGAGAAAAAGCGGTAAAGATGCTTCTTTAAAAAGCGGATGAAGAGGTCGAAAAATTATAAGTCGTAAGTAAAACTACGTTGTTGAACTAAATCATTTCTATGTTGTTGCAGAATTTAAAGCGCCTTCTGCTGACGGAGAACACCCACCATATCCAGGGAATATCTAGTTAAAAGGTATCCTAATGGTTGTAGTTTAAATCTTATCTATGTAAAAATATAACCGCTGTGGGTGTGACAACAAAGTCTAAAAGCGAAACGTTAACAAAATCATTAAAAGTTTTCATTCCGAGTTACGACCTGAAAAATTGCAGTAATTAGCCGATTTTTATCATAGAAATGTGCTCTAACAATGATCTAGTAATTTTATTCCTAGTTTTCATATTTAAACTGGGTAGTGAAAAGAATAGAGAAGGAAAGATTTTATTTCAAAACTAATGCATTATAACAAGACGGGTTTTTTTTTTAAACGAAGGTCCGTGTGAAAGCTATCTCGCAAAGTTTTCCACCTACTCCTGATCATGTTGAAAGAGAATATGCCATATTTGCATATTCTGATGACATCAATAAGATGTGAGAGCGAAATTTAAATGTTTTATCAGACCAGGAAGTCGTAACTTAACACGGATTTATTTGCAGGAAATCCCGCATAGCTATTGTACTCAAATGAGCACCACATTCTGTAAAGAAAATAAAGAGATAAAAATTTTATATCATAGCATAAATCTATTATGTAATATTCAATGAAAACAGCAATATCTTTAATCACATACAAAAATCTATGAGCAGTTATGAAACAAATTTGAGCCTACTATTCATATGCATTATTTTCAAGTGCCGGTTTTTATGCCGTAGGTTTTATGCCAAAACAAAAGGTTTTTATACCGTATGCGACGTAAGGGGAGAATAAAGGACCCTTTTCCTCCCAAAATAAATTGTAAAACTGATTTAAAATGGATTCAGAAGTGATTTTTTAATTGTGCCTGTACATACTGTTACGAATTTTATATTTATTTGGCTACTTATTTAGAATTGTAAATAAAATTTCTTTATTTTTCCGTGCAACGCGTACGATTTTTGAAGAGAAAGCTACGTCGAAAAACTAAAAATAAAAGAGCGCGTGCATTTAATATTTAATAAATAAATATCTCGTAATTGCTATTGCCATCCACAAAAATCAAGGTTTCGCCAGAATGTTCTAGTAAATAATTAAAAAAGCTTATAAAAGCCGACCTTCAAACGCATCAGTTCAGTTGTAGTTGTAGCTGTTTTAAGCGAACTGTTTGTTCACTTAATGCTGTGATTGATTGCAGCGAATTCGCTGTGAGATTGAATTAACTTCATCTGTGTTGAAGTGAATTCTGTTTAAGGTTTAAGATACTGTGATTTTGTACTAATATCTCTGACGAAATATTTCAGTGTTTTATTTTATTTCTTGTGAAAAGAATAAATTTCGTTAACTTTTTAACGACTGGTGCATTTAATCCATAACGAACGCCTACGCACGCTACAGTATGTACTTACATATGTATGTATCTCGCATAACTCAAAAACAAGTAGCCTCAGAACGTTGAAATGCTGTATATAACATGTAGATGTGCACGTCCCTCCACTCTGTTACTAAGCTCAGTGAGCTGAGTTTTTGTTATCATTCTTATATGCTGGCAAATTGCGCATTTTTTGCCTTTAAAATGGATGAATAATGTCGTTTTTATCTTCCTGTTAAGGTTTTTATACCTTTAGTTAATTTGCATGCAATAGTTGTAGAATTATAAACAGTTTAAAAGTTGTTTAAATGCGGCTAAGCCAAACGAAGCGGCCGTTTGCTTACATTTGAAACTTAGCAGAATAGTGAATTAATTCTTTCTGCACCTTCAGTGTCTTTTTGCCGAATGAGACCAAAAGTAAACTTTCAGTTTTGTGCACCGAAAAATCTGCCTTCTTTTACCCGCTGGCATAATTGCTTTTTTTTTCCCATAGAAACTCTAATTTTAATTGTAAAAATTAATCTTTAAATTGTTTCAACTGTATTTGGTGTGTAAGGTTTATTTTAAGTTTATTAACAGTTATTTTAAGTTATGGCTCTTTCCTATTCATTCCAATTTCAGCTTACAATTTCCTAGCAGAAGGTAATTTCAGAAACGCAGTGAATGCAAATGAGTAAGAGTACTATTTAAGTCGATGCTTCACCGACTTCTACAGAGAGAGTCTGATTTTCCTGAAAAGCGCGCGTTTGTCATTTGACTACATTCTCTCTTAGCTACTACGCTCGGCCACACTTTAGGCCCTTGCTTGGCTTCGCCGATTTAATTAATACACTCACGTTTGTGAAAATTGCAACACCAAGAAGGAATCGTCATAATTGAATGCAATTTAATACACAGTTGAGTGGTAGTGGTACAAATAAATGATTAAATGTTCAAAGCAAACAAACAAGAACAAGAGATCAGAATCAGTATTTTGTGTGGCCACCACGCGCCGCAATAAGTGCTGCTACACGACGTGGCATGGAGTCAAACAAAGTTTGAATGTCTGACTGAGGAAGAGCATTCCATATCGTTTGTACGCGTACCCAAAGTTCGTCTGCAGACGCAACAGGACGAGGATCACGAGCAAGACGCCGACCAATGACATCCCACACATGTTCAATTGGCGACATATCCGGGGAACACGCAGGCCAAGGAAGAAGCTGTACCTGCTGCGCTGCAAAGAAGGATTTAACAATCCGAGCAGTATGAGGGCGGGCATTGTCCTGTTGAAATACAGCGCCTGGCAAGCTTTGAAGGAAGGGAACAGCTTCGGGCTGTAGAACTTCACGGATATACCGGTTGCTGTTCAGATTGCCCACAATTCGTAGCAATTGAGATCGTCTATGATATGCTATGGCGCCCCAGACCATAACTCCGGGTGTTCGTCCACTGTGGCGTTCGATAATGCACTCCGGAAGGTGGCGTTCACCGGCATAGCGTCTGACACGAATGCGGCCATCATGGTACCACAAATTAAAGCGGGATTCGTCAGAAAACACGACATGCTGCCAATCAGCACGCCAGTCTCTATGCTGATTGGCCCATTGTAGCCGCAGGCGGCGATGGTCGTGCGTTAGGGGGATCCTGTATAAAGGAGTCCGTGCGCGCAGTCCACACTGCAGCAGACGTCTACGAATTGATGAAGCACACAATGAAACACCTGTAGCTATTGACCACAGTGCTGCCAATTGTCTAGAGGAAGCTGTACGGTCCGTCCGCGCCATGCGGACCAGGTGTCTATCATCGCGAGCTGACGTCACATTTCGGGGTCCACTCCCGGATTTCCGAGTTGTCCGACACTCGTCCGTCCACTGCTTCCAAACGCGCATCACTGTGCTGCTGTTACGCTGCACACGAGAGGCTACTGCACGATACGACAATCCAGCTTCACGAAGGCCGATGATTCTCCCTCGTTCAAACTCTGTAAGTTGTTCAAATCTCGCTCTCTTTCGTCGACGAGGCATAAGTACAGATTGAGTTAACGTTTACCACTAGCAGATAACCACCGATAACCATACACGCCTCGCTACAGCCGTCTATTTATTCGGATCCATCAGCCGTTCAGAGGGCGCTGCTCAGCATACGCACGCGTTACGGATTTGCAATTCTAATCATTTGCATATCATGCGCTACTTTGCATTTCCTGAAAATTTCAGCTCACTCGCGTAAGTCCTTCATGGTGTTGCAATTTTCACAAACGTGAGTGTATTTAGGGGCCAACTACTAAGAATTCTAATAACTTCGGCTTTATCTTTCAGATAACTTCAGTTAAGCTTAGTTTAGTTTAATTTCATAATTATTTAAGTTCAAGCCCAAGTGCAGGCTTTGTGTAAGTTCCGAGTTAAAAATTGATTGTAAATATTTTAAGAAATAAACCCTTCTTAAGCCTTACGTGTTTATTCACACACTTAAGTGATTATTCGCTTGTTAGTGTTCGTGGGGCTCTGAGATTAAACATTAGAATTAAATAAGTAAAACCCAACAGGTGTTTTATGTTGTTTTATATTTTTCAATTCTTATTTAAGATATTTTGAGGTTTTATGTATTTTTGCCTTGCCGCTAAGTGAGAACTGTATTAACTGAATGAGAAATGTATCTCTAACGCGATTCGAGGAAATAAGCTTAAATGAAATGTAGTAAAAAGTGCATATAATTTAATATTCCGTACAAGGAAGTCATGTGGTGTCCGTATCAGATTTTTTAAACTTTTTTAATTCTAATGTATTTTATTAGTTTTCCTTAATTATTATTTTATGTTAATAATTTTATAAAAATTGTTACTAATTTAGTAATTCTGTGTATTATTTTGCATTAATTTTATTTTGCAATAAAATTTTATTATTTATTGGAATGGTATTAAATAAATTCACAAAATTCAACTTTCAGCCACAACTGGTTTCATTGCGAAAAATGTATTGACAAACATATTTTCGTTAACTAATTTTGGATGAGGAAAACAGAAGTTTAGTGTGATTTATATAGCTATATTGATTTATGTAGCTAAATGCAAAAATGCTCATAAAATTTTAAATTTACATTTTCAGTATAAGAGACAAACAGAAAAACTTACGATGAAAGCAATTAATAGTTTCATAAATTCTGTTATTTTGTTATAAAACTTTTTTCTTTTCCAATGGGGGAGGGGGGCATATCGTAGACTTTGGCCACTACTAAGGCCGGAAGAGGTGGTCGCTGTAAAGGGACAGGTAATTTATATCCATGCCCTCTCCGGGATTGAAACCCGAGTCCTTCGGTATGGCAGTCAGAAACATTAAAAAATTTCTCGCCCTTTCTGATAAAACTAATATCTCATATTGTTTTAGAATTTTATTTTCGTATAAGTGATAATATAAGTGACTATAATTGATATAAGTTCGTATAAGTGATTATAATTGATATTGGTAGATTTTTTTTGGTTACATTTGTCATATTCCTGTACAAATTAGGAATCAGTACATGTTAGGAACTGATTGTAAATATTCTAAGAAATAAAGGGTGCTATATGACCATGGCTAAGCTATATTTTAATACTTCTCGTTAGCATTCATCGAAAGGGAAATATTTATTTACTTGCATAATACATTTTTAAAGCATTTTCAAGCTTTAAATAATTGTTCATTCTGCTGGAAGTGACCCAGTCGCGAAATTCTGGTGAAGAGAAATCATAGTTCACCATCTTTTAGTTCGTATCCTACTTTTAAAGTTATTCATGCAAGCTTAAATTCATACGAGCATTCATACGGAGTTATTCATACAAGCGAAGAGAAAAGTGTGCAGTGCCCTCACCGGCATTCGAACTCTAGAACTCTGCTAATTAAAATTAAACAGGGGAATGAAAGTGAATTATTATTCATTTCCCTCTACAGACTTGTTGAGTCATTTCCTTTTATTATATTAATATAATAATAGTATGCACGACCTGTAAATATCAAAATAAAGTCAGACGCTGAAATATACTATTCCACAGCGGAATGTGAGATGAAATCTTTGTCGCAGCTGAATGCATATTTTAAAGCACATTTAGGAAACCCAAACATCTATAGCATTGAATTTTCTTGTTACTTGAAAAATGTAATAAAAGGGAAAACCTTTGCCCCTTAAGATACGGTAATAAGTTTGTCTGGTAGAGTTTGAATGAAGATCTGAATCAACAAGATAAATATATAACGAATAGTT
This sequence comes from Stegodyphus mimosarum, assembly GCA_000611955.2. Classification (NCBI taxonomy): domain Eukaryota; kingdom Metazoa; phylum Arthropoda; class Arachnida; order Araneae; family Eresidae; genus Stegodyphus; species Stegodyphus mimosarum. The sequence continues at coordinate 268,863 of KK118435.1, forward strand.
CGACGCATCAGCGTAGCTTAATGTCTGAATCCACAATATAAATACACGGTGGGGCAAAGCAGTTTGCTTATTTTGAAATTCAATAAAAGAAAAAGTAATGCATATATATATATTTAATTCTTCAAGTTGAACATATAAAGTTTATGTTCCTGCTGGAACATACATCTCCCACATTCACCTTGTTGAGTTTTGGTAAGAACTCCTCCTTAATCATGTGTTCAAAATGATTAGAAGTCATGAAACGGCCCCCCTTTTTTTTTCCAAAAAACCATGATCCAATTATTCCAACTCGCGATATTGCACACCGAACAGTTACTGAATGTAGGGGACGCTGATGAAGTCATCTGGGATTGTGAGGATTCCAGTAGCGTATGCTCTGCTTATTTACCGATTCCGAAAGATGAAAGTGTGAATCATCACCGAAGAAAACAACCGGATCGTCTGGCATTGCGAGAAGCGCTTCACATGCATTTTCTCTAGCTATAAAATCGCATGGATTAAGTTCCTGCAGTATAGCTAATTTGTAGGGATCAAATTTCAGTTCTTCATGACGGATTCGCCTCACAGATCGAGCGGGCAACCCGACAGCAGTAGCATATTTCCGAGCAGAGCTCAAAACAGAAAGTTACCATGTCTGTGTTTTGTGGTGACCTTGCTGTTCGTGGAAGCCCAGGTTTCCTCTTCTTCACATCGCCAGTTTCCCTGAAGTTGTTTACCGACGAAACAATCGATTTCCGACCAGGAACACGACCACGGTGTGCAACATTGAAATGGGCACGGAATAAGCGTTGCGTGTCGATGATTGAGCGACCGTTACAAGAGTATGCCTCGACAGCAAACGCCCGCTCCTCCTTCAACCACTCCATGATGCTAAATGAACCAAATGGGCTAAACTTTTACGGCCCGGTTTTTCGATTGTGCCCCCCCCCCACCTTTTTCGAAGCAACCATCACTCCAGGGTACCAAACTTAAATAAGCAAATGCAACATTTCATACATACTCGCCAACATACCCGTCGATGCGCTGGAAAGAGTTGAACGAAACTTCCGATTTCGATTAACACAGTGTGTTAACAATAATGGACGCCGTCTGCCTGATATTATCTTTAAAACAGTGAGAACATAAACTTTACATGTTGCACTTGATGCTGTTCAAAGAATTAAATACATATATGCATTACCTTTTATTGAATTTCAAAATAAGAAAACTGCTCTGCCCCACCTTGTATATAAGTTATAGCTTGATGCATCCGAGCCACACATTAGCGACCACAAAATGACGTCCGCAGCTGGCAAAATTCTGCCAGATATAACAATTTATGTTTGAATGTAGTTCATTTCTTGTCCAAGAGGAAAACTTGCATTCAATATATCTTTTGAAATGATAATCCCTAATGCCAAATCTTCAGTATGAATACTTGTGGTAGTATCACCTCAGAGCTAGACATGATACCATATAACGTTCAGCATTCATCTGAATTTTACCATAACAATAATGATTACTAAGTGAGATTTTGAAAGCCCGGGGTGGCCATCAGACTGCTCGATCTGCCATTACTAATAGTCAGTTTTTTTCAGCATAGAATCGTGATTTCGAATCGCATCAGCTGCTGATTACCTGTACGCTAAATGGGTTTAATAACAGTACGTACAGAGGAGCGAATGTTATTTGGACTATTAGTGAGCAGCGGTGTATGACCTGAGTGCCTGGCTAGGCAGCTTCATTCCACCGAAGAATAATCCTTCCAAACCTATCACTTAGAAGTAAGATACGTTGATGAACAAGTAATCAATCATTCCCGAAGATGTTACGCTTCATGAAATATGCACGATAGTTACGTTCACAACGTAAATTTTGGCATGTCAAACACACGGAGACATTGCTAAACTGGTGAACATAATAAAAGAATGTTCAAGCAAAAGGAAGTGCAAAAATAATTGGGAAAAATGCAAGTAAAAAGAGAAGGAGTAACATCCAACTTCAGAAAAACTTTCCATTTCCTCTAAAGTTCGGGGATGTTATTTCGATGTGGGGTCGGCCTGGTACCTGGATAGGGTATTATGACAGCACAAATGGTACCAGTACCGTATCTTTCTTAAAAATTTTTGATAGAATTAAGTGTGATGCATAATTATATCAGCAAGGAGCCCTTTGTAAAATTTTTGAGTGATTTCTTTGGGCATTGCGAAACCTAGATTTTTCACCAATCAGGAATTTATGGCATGATTAGCGCTAACGTCCTTTTTGCTTCCTTGTACGAGTAAAAATGAAGTATTGTAATAGCGAAAAATTTAGGGTACCCTATTTCAACGAAAATATCTATTTTGACCGCTATCGAATGCAATTTAACGATGTTTTTGAGAGA
>KK118436.1:12072-32633 GCA_000611955.2 Stegodyphus mimosarum
AGTAGGTCATTGGATCCATATCGAAATCTGAACAAGGTCGACCGAGATCTACAGTGACGAATGAGGATCGTATTTGGCACTTTCAGTGCGACTACACAGGACTGTTGCAGCTTCACCATTCTTACATGATCCGCATGCTGCCAGTGGAACCCGAATGTCATGGTCTACAGCTGCCCGGAGGATTCATGAGATTGGGCTGTATGCCAGAAGAACCTTTGCTGCGTCCTGCTCACTACAGCACACAAGCAGCGCGTTTAGTATGTATGGTTCAGTCAGCACGCACCTCGTTCCAAACTTCAGTGGAGCACCGTGCTACTTACAGATCAATCAGGATTCGTCCTGGACACTGACTCTCGGTGTACCTGTATCTTGAGAAAGCTTGGAACACGATAACATCCTGCTTTTCCAAGACAGCGCGTTCAACATGTTACAGGCAACATACGCCTTGGACCAAACTTCAGTGGAGCACCGTCTGTTTTACAGATGAGTTCAGATTCAGTCTGAACACAGATTCCCGGCGTACTTATATGTAGACAGAGCCTGAAACACGATACCATCCCTCTTTCATCAGGGAAAAGGACCATTACAGTGATGGAGGTGTACATGTGTTTGACAAAGGTTGTCTGACTGCTACGAAGTACACAGTGGAGATTACAGAACCCTGTGTTCGACTTTTCAGGAACGCAGTTGGTCCTGGGTTTCTGTTAATGGGCAATAACGCTCGTCAATATTGGGCTCAACTGGTCGACGATTACCTGGAATGTGAGGGTATTCGCCGCATGGATTGGCCAACCTTTAAGCCTATATAGCAATTCTGAGTCGCTCTTGGAAAGGCAATTTCATCTCGCCATTCTCCTCCGAGGAACATTCTGGGGCTGAAAACTGCCTTGCTGCAGGAGTGAGGTCGACTGTCACATAGACTATTCAACTGCTTCCTGTTCAGTAAACCGCCACGCTGTGCGACCTGTCTGGCTGTGAGAGGGAACCAACCATACCCCATATTAGACTCATTTTCAGTTCGATATCACAAGGTGGATTTTGGACATCCCTGCATTATGAAACTGGTAATCATGCGTACATGAAATGACTTTTGAATGGTACACTGTGCAAAAAAAGGGGGGGACAGTTCTATATCTCTCGTTCTACTGGGCCGATTGACGAAATTCAGCTTGCGCCTTTCATCTCGCGATAGGGCGACTTAGGATATGTATTAAATTTATATATACCATTGTTCTAATGTAGGTATTTTGACACAAAATCGGACTTTTTTGAAATTCCATGCCTAAGTTTTCCATATTTCGATTCTACGACCAAACTGCCAAGTTTCATAAAAATCGCAAGAGTAGTTTTTAAAAAATTAGCTCTCAAAATTTTAGCACCTCAGTGTTAATTGAATTTGGTACATATTTATTAATCTCTCTTTTTTATAAAACTTTATTGATTCTTCCTTGCACATTTCAAAATTTAGGTTCAATCCAAATAAAATTCGCCCATTTCTATGATTTATGTTTTAAATTTGTATTTTTAAATAATTTTAATTAATTTTTCTAAAAGCATTTTGAATAATAATCTATACAATTTTTACCATCATCTTAAAGTAGATGTATTTCTAAGCATACCTGCAAAAAATTAGAGTTTTTCATTCAAAATTTCCTAAGATATATTGGGTCGATCGGAAAATCATGTCGCATTTTGCTAACAGATGTCGTTAGTGCGTTTTTGGAACAGAAGCACCATGCGCACGCACCTCACTGAAATACTATATAAGGTCACACTTCTAACCCATTCAATACACAGAAAAATGTTCGCGAATGAGTTGGATAGACTCTATACGGAGTTGAAAATGTAAAAAAAAAAACTGTTGGTGTTCGCTATGTTTTTGCTTTTTTATTTCCACAAAGGCAAGAATGCAACGCAAGCTTGTGAAAAGTTGCGTAAAGTTTCTAAGAACATGCTCTAACAACACATCAGTGCTAGCGCTTGTTTGCGAAATTCCGTTCTGACGATTTTGATGTGAGTGATGCGCCTCGCCATTGGAGGCTGACGATGACGAAATAAAGGCAATGGTTAAGTCTAACCCACGGTACATGACACAAGAGGTTGCAAAGGCACTACACATTGCTTAATCAACCGTTCATGACCGTGTAAAGAAGCTCGGATTCGTAAGCAAGCTTGAAGTTTGAGTTCCTCATGAACTGAAGGAATCCATTTGGTGAAGCGTTTGAGCATCTGCCATTCCCTTCTTAAACGGGAAGGAAACGACCCTTTTCTGAAACGTATGGTCACTGGTGACGAGAAATGGATTGTGTACAATAACGTCACACGCAAGCAGTCTTGGAAACAGTGCGATGAACCACCTCAATCCACTTCCAAAGCGAACATTCACCAGAAAAAGATCATGCTATCAGTGTGGTGGGATTTCAAAGCTGTTGTGCATTTCGAACTCTTACCAAGGAATCAAACGATTAATTCAGCCGTATACTGTCATCAATTCTACAAATTGAACAATGAAATCAATCAAAAGCGGCCAGCAACTCGACAAATTGAACGATGCAATCAATCAAAAGCGGCCGGAACTCGTGAATCGTAAAGGCGTTGTGTTTCACCAAGACAACGCAAGACCCACACACGAGTTTGGTTACCCGCCAAAACCTGTCGGAGCTTGGTTGGAATATGTTGCCCCACCCATCCTACTCGCCTGAACTTCCACCTTCAGATTACCATTGGCTTCGCTCTTTACAGAATTCCTTGAATCATAAAACATTCGATTCCGATGAGGCTATAAATCGGTACCTAGTGTAGGTTTTCGCTTCTAAAGACAGGTTATTCTATCAGCGTGGAATTATGAACCTTGTTGAATGATGGAAAAAGGTCATCGAACAAAATGGTCAATACGTTATTAATTGAATTCTTAATTTTATAGGAATAAATCACCTTTGATAGACATAGTAAAAATATGACATGACTTTCCGATCAACCCGATACGTCAACTTATATGTTGGAACGTTTTGAAATTTGACATATTTGTTGAAAGCGAAAATAACATCAAACGTGGTTTAGGCACTTTGTTAAAATTATTTGAAAATAGGAACGATGTGACTTTTTTCGGCTCATTTACAATGAAAAAAAGGAAAGGAAAATAGGTTGTTATAAATTAAGAAGTTCGCCAAGTGAATTATTCTTGGCACAAATTGGAAAAAATACACCAAGATAAATTTTTGAATTTCTCCGTAAATGTCGCACCAAAATTTACAAATCCTAAGTCGCGCTTTCGAGATATGGAAAATGAAATTTGAATTTGGTCAATCGGCCCAGTAGAACGGAAGATATAAGAATTGTCCTTTTCAGCCCCCTTCGCATTTCCTCTTTCCTTGTTATAAATGTAATGTATATTCATACCAAATTTCATCAAAAATATGTGCAGTAATTTTTCAGAAATTCGACATAATGTGCAAAACCTCTCAGTTTTGCGCACTAATGCATTTAGCATATATTTCTCAAAACGTCAGGAATTTTATTTTGAAACTGCGATGTATATATTTTATTTTATGACAAGAAGTAAGAATCACAGAAACATCAGAGTTTAGAATGTAATTTGCAGATGTAGTTTTAGATGCAGTTTTCTCAATTGATTTTTTTTCCCTATATCTACTATGAGCTTTTGCTTTAAGCATTAATAACAATTCTTTTCTAACCAGAACATTCTTGTTCTTGAGATTTGCCATCAGTTGTTAGCAATACTGTATTTTCTGCGTTGTGGTAATATATTGATAAAAGGATACAGAACCGCTATTGCTAAAAATTAGATAAATTTTTACAGTAATAAATATACAGTTGGGAGAAGAAAAAAGCTTACAATTTGGAAACTCCAGCTTACCTTTGAAGAACGGATGAAACTTCAGTATTGAAACAAAAAAATAATTAATATTTGAACTTTGGCAGAGGTATTATATTAATTTTTCAAGGATTAACGAAGAAAATTCTGTTTTATACATATTGAAGAAATAGATATTCTTTGTCTGGTTGAGCAACATAATAACCACTCTGAACAGTCACAAACGAAGATTTGACTGGAAGAAGAAAATGTAGGATTAAATAAAATCTACTGCAGCTAAATGATAATTATTACTCTGAGTAAAATCAAAACTAATATCGAAAAGAACTTGAAATCTAAAAGCTTCATCTTGTAATATTAATAAATAGGTTACCTCCAGAAAAAAATTAAAAATAAAGAATACCCTCGCAATCTGCATATCATTATAAAATTTCTTGATAATTATTAAATTTTATTTTGACCGCAGTTGCAGTTTATACGGGAAAAGAACTAACGTATTTTGCACTCGATCTCTTGTCGAATGTTAGAAATATGTTTCACATGATACTGATGTATAAAATAATACCTGGTTTCAAAAAGTTATTAAAATGTCCAAAATAAGTGATCTTTTGAAAGATGTCATAATTGTGATAATACTTATAATTGTGATGAGCAATATACTGTTAGGAATTTTGTATTTAGATAGGTAATTTTAGTAGAATTATAATTGAAATTGCTGTATCTCCCTGTGCCATGCAGCGCCTGACACATTTTAAGAGAAAGCTGTGTCGGAAAAGTAAGAATACAGGGGCACGTGCATTTAAGATTGAGTAAATGGATATCTCTGTAAAATGTGTTGAAACTGAATAAATGCAATTAACTAGTATGTTAGCTGTAACCGTAATTCCCTCCTCTTATTGCTTTCCAAAAATCTCGTGAAGCAGAAATTATTAGAAATATCTCGGGACTGGTTGAAAGCTATAAAAGACAAAGAGAAAGAATCTGAGCTTGTGATTTACTTTATTATTAACTCGACCAATCAGAATGCACAAGTGTGCTTTACTCCGATTCGTCCTTTGCTAGCCTGTGATTTCAGTGTGACAAGACTGTGTTTGTGTTACGCGTTTTACTTCGCTGTTTACTGGACTCGTTGTATGTTGACCGAGCAGTGCTCATTTATTCGGACTTTGTGTTTTTGACAGGAGCCGATGTTTAACTACGGACTTTGTGTGCCATGACCGAAGCCTTAGATCGAGCCAATTATGCCAAATTCTACATCAAAAAGCGATGGATACGTACCTTATATGTAATGCCTTCAAATGCTATCACAATTACCGTAGCTTCAATGTTTACCACAAAGAAATACTGCTAAAATTGCAAGTCATCTGAATGCTATCATAATTGAACATCGTATATTGCTATCTCGGATATGCTCATCATACTAATTGCAGATTTTCAAAATCTTCAAATGCTCTTTTCCGACAACTTTGCTGCTGTATTCACGTCCACGGACGATAGGTGTAAATCAGTTACACCTTAATCATCATACAAGCAATTGGCCCAAGGGCGGAAATTTAATGAAGACTGAAGACCGTAATGGTCATGCTTTGTCTTAAACGAAACGATCAACATCTGAGCTCCAGTTGCTTAGTTACTGCTGTTGCGAGTTTTTTTAGTTCCGCGTGAATTGAGATATCAGATTTAGCTTTCTCTTTAGGAGCGCTTTGCATTGCTTTGTTTTCATCGTTTTTAGTAGTTTGGAGTATAACTACTGATTATACTGCGTATTGTGAACACTTGTACGAATATCTCTGAGGAAAATTCCAGAGTTTTGATATGTTTCTTTTGATAAGAATAAATCTTATTAACCTATTATCGGACTTGTTCATTTAATCTGGTACAAACCCGTATGCACGCAGCAACACTTTTACAGTTCTGAAGATAAATGAAAGTTTTTATGCATCATCTGTTTTCAACAAAGTCTGTTTATGATGGACAGTAGTTTATCACTTACCATAAAAGAGATTATTATTATTTTTAGATGCTAATGAATCCTACCTAACGCCTTCATAAAGACCAGAATCTTCATTTTGGGTATATACAGCTCTTACCTTCTCGGCCTTTCCACTAGAAGTCATTTCTTCCATTTCCATGTCTTTAACATTTTATCAAAGAATAAATAGATATATTCGGTTTCGAAACATTCGGTATAATATAATGGAAAATACTATTTTGTATGATAATAAATTAATTTCATAACATAAATCAAAGCAAAAATGTGCTCTAACTGTTAAAATTTCTATAGGAAAAATTTAAAATCGTACCTTAAAAAAGGTGTTTATGTCCTGCACAAATGTTTCGATAAAGAAAGCTGTAACAACAAAATGAATCAAAACTAAAAACTGAAGATCCTGCGAGTTTCCTTTATATTAATTAACCAGTTCTTTTATGTTGTGAATCTCCTCTGTCACTTTTCTCTTTTCGATTTCCCACCAGAATGCAAATTAGTTCGCGTGTGTTCAAGGTTAGGGTTTTAAGATTGTAAGACAGACGGTATTCTGCCCCTCGACTCCACGTTTCTAGGTTCCTATTTTAGATACAACTATTGATTCTTTTATTCGGTCTTGCATTATAATTGCCGGTGGCTGAATTGTACTTCGGTTAAGTTTTGAGCCAACTTCGCGTTAAATTGATCGTGTAGCCTTCTGATGCTAGTATATTTTAATTTAAGTTTTACATTCGACTTATTGTTAACTTGTCTCGCCACAAATGGTTGGCTGAGTTGTAAGCACAAAATGTGCCTTCCGTTCTTATATAGTTTTAAATAAAGGGTTTTTTACACCCTTCTTAAGTTTCAGTCTTTAATTTAGCGATAAATCGCTGCCAATCTATTTAAGTTTAGTTACTGTGTACTATTGCCAAGAAGATATCTAAACTGTAAAATCCAGTTTTTGAAAAAATATTAGTATTTTTTCTCTGAATTTGACGTATTACATGGAAAATTCTAAACGCAAATTTCGAAAAGCATTTATTGGAAAGTTATATTTATTTCTTCAAATTACTGATGTAGTGAGTATTTAGATATTAACAAAAAAAAACTTTATGGGTTTAATTTTTTTCCCTCGATTCAAATATAGTTTCGCTCTTTTAATTTTGGATTTGCATTTATTCGAATTTCGTGCACTGTTATTTTCTTCTCCCCTCCCCCAATTTTATAGTTGCTTTCTTATTTGTGTTACTCTATGGTACTTAGTTATTTAGCTAACATATTATAGATTTTTAAATAGCTTATTATTATCTATTTTAGCGATACAATGATCCGATTGAAATACAAACTATTACAACCAACAAAATACAAATATATTTTTTAATTCTATTTATTTTTTAACCGTTTCAGGTTTTTAGCAATGTTGCTGAAGTGTACAATCCTTCCTCTCCTGGCGATTATGATTGGGTATGCCACTGGTTCTAAAAAAGAATGTCCACCAAAAGAATCCATTTCGAAATGCTTTTGCGTTCCCAAAAAGGAGGGTATGTATGATAGGTATCTTTAATTATTTTCATTGTAATCCAAATGTGTTCTCTGTTTTCCTCAGATAGTTCGTTTGACATTATCAGGAAGGCGAAAAATCCAAAAGTTCATTTGAATCCCTAAATATCTTTATTCACTTTGCTTAAATTTGTCCTCAGGTTCTGTCGTCTCTCTCAGTCAACCGCTTCCTTCTTGACGTTGTGTTTGTTCTACCAACATAGTCTAACAGTGGCCTCCCTTCTGTCCAAATGTCGAGCGATTCGCCGATTAGACCAACCGGCTTCTTTAAGCCCATCTATCTACACGTCCTCTCTTAAATGCTGATATCTGCGCATAGTGTTTTGCGCACGTGTGTGCGAGACATAGTTACTGTCTACCTGAGTATATGGGATATATATATATTGGCATTCCCTGCTCCGCAAACTTAATTGCACTACAGGTCCTTCCCCCCGCAGAACCGAGGCCGAGGTTCAACCTCTTTCCCGGAACCTTGAGGGGTCGGCGCAACGCACCCAGAGCGTTGGAGAGTCCAGTATATGGGATGAAATTCGAAAAGAATGTATGACCTGGAATCGAAATTTCTCCTCTTCAATATCCTGCCAGTTGCGCATTTAATATGCGCTGGAACGCCACATGTTCATTCACTGGCCATCAAACATTAAAATTTTGAATTTTCTGTCGAAACCTGTAAGCATATCAACTTGTGTCCAGTTTCCGTTGCTACTTCTTGGTGAGTCGTTTTTTTTTCGGGGCGGGGAGGATCTTAGAGGTCATTTTATTTTTTAAAAAATAAAGCTCTTGTCATTTAATTTCTAGCAAGAACAACTGAAAAATTTATAGCATAATTTTTCTTATTATAAGAAATTTTCTCCTTCTTTACTGCATCCTTCGTAGCGTGATTCGGTTGGCTATCGTAATATCCGGCGACAGCATTGCTGATTTTTTGTGTTTCCCCTTCCGACGGCTATCTAATTGTTCTACAACGTAACCTTGTGAGCTTCTTAAGAATTGAATATGAAGTTCCAAGTGTGAATAGACTAGAAAGCTTAAGGGTGGGAAGAATTCTAATACATATACATTGGAACTAAACTACTTAGGCTTTGCGTCAAGTTAAAGAAAAGCCTCCCCCCCAAAACAAATACGGTTCTTGTCTTCAACAATAAAGACATTAAGAAAAAATCTGATGCGGACACCACATGACTTCTTTGTACGGAATATTAAATTTTACGCATTTTTGCTGCATTTCATTTAAACTTATTTCTTCGAATTTCATTAGAGATAGATTTCTCATTCAATTAATTCAGTTCTCACTTCGCATCGAGGTAAAAACACCTAAAACCTCAAAATAACTTCATTAAAAATTGAAAAATATAGAAAAAGATAAAACATCAAATACAGTTAAAACAATTAAAAAACAATTTTTGCAATTAAAAATAGAGTTTCTACACAAAAAACAAGGCATTCGGCCAGCGGGCAGGAAGACAGATTTTTCGATGCACAAAACTGAAAATTTACTTTTGGTTCCATTCGGCAAAAAGACACTGAAGTTGCAGAAACTGGCTAAATTCACTATTCTGCTAAGCTTGAAATGTAAACCAATATGGCTGCTATGGTTAAAAAAATTAGGCTTAGCCACACTTAAACAACTTTTAAATTGTTGATAATTCTGCAACTGTTTCATGCAGATTAACTAAAGTCATAAAAACCTTAACTGGAAGATCAGAACATGATTCAATGATTTTTAAATCAAAAAATGCACAGTTTACCAATATATGAAAACTGAGCTCCTCGAGCCAAGTAACAGATTGGGTATATATATATAATTTTGAAGAGTAAGCTTGAGGAAGGGCCGATTGCAACCCAAAAATTTTCACTTTGTCAAGGTATTGATATTCTGAAGGTATGATACCCTAACGTATTGACCGTAATTAAGAAATTAAGCGCACAAAGAAATTAAGTGCACTAATTCGATCAGTGTATTAAATATGAGAAAATATTTAAAAATTAAAGTGGTAGGCTGCGTTGAAAGGGATAGCTAACATTTTTCATTACTCTAAGAATAGCTTATTTAAAGTGTGAATTGATTAAATGATATATGTATGTAAGAGTTAAAGGAGATTGATTACATATTCTTTATTAATTTCAAAAACTAATATCTTTTTCTAAAGCAGTCTTTTCTTTCCTAAATTTTATTGTCTTCTTATATTATGTCCCATATTATTATCATCAGTATTCGCTTTCCGATGTTCCAATGGCGCCAAAATCGAAAGCGTATTTTCGTTTCTAAATAACTTAAAAAATTCCGCTATTATTTTGTTCTTTTAAAATGCTGTTATTCATTAACGAAAATAATACATAAAAACGCCAGAGAACGAACAAGTATAAAGGAAATTATAGGATAACATAATGATACATGTAAAGCAAAATGCTCCAGCGACCTATTCCATCGCGGACAAATCCAAAAAGCGTATTGCCAACGCAGAGAAACGAAAATGTGTAAGTTAATTTGAGAGGCATGAAAGTAGACAATCAATATGTCGCATATTATGTCATACATCAATCTATACATGGATGATTTAAGACATCAGTACACTGAAATGTGATATTTGATTGCAGGTCCCCAAGTTGCATGCCATGGCCTAGAAAGCGATACAGAGCTGAACAAAGTTTTGAATAACCTTAAAGGTTACTATCTACATCAGTTGGAGATAACAAAGCTTAACGCTTCTACTTTGCCTACAGACATCTTTAAAGGTCTTGAAATAGAAGAGTTTGTTGCAGAGAAAATAGAAGTTGAAGATGCCTCTTTCCGTAGAGGGCGTCGTCATTTCCAAGGATTGGAACAGTCTTTACAAAAGCTGGAGATAAGGAAGAGTTTCCGAGGCAGTCGTCAACTTGTTAACCTACAGCTGGACCACTTGAAAAAACTGGATGTAAGATTTCATCAATATTTAAAGATAAACACTTCTTCCAATTACATAACACTAACTGTACTCCCCGAAGAACTCACGATGAAAATTTGGGTGAAGCTTAGTATAGAGCTTTATCCATTAAATCATCTTATTAAGTAAAATTATTAGTATTACAGTTAACAGCATAACATTTTCTTTAAAAAAAGAATTCTGCCTGTTGCCAATTTATTTTGTTTAAAAATGGAGCTATTCTGTATTAGCTTGTATGAACAAACTGCTGTTGCAGGATGCTGTTCGATTGCTGACGTGGATGTTATGGACTTACGGGGCTCTGAGCGAAGACTGGTGTTTGATGCCTTTTTGCTAAAGTACAAAACCCGATACCGATTTTGCTGCAGTTCGTAACATGACGCTTCAAACGACCAAATTAAAAGCATGCTAATAGCTAAATTATTAAGCCTGATTTAAAGGTAAATTACTGCAACTGATTGTCTTCAGAGCTCAGAACATGAATGGTGCTGTAAGCATTAATTAATTAAAATTTTCACTTATTCTTTCTGAAGTTAACCCTAAGGTATCAGCGGTAATTAAGAAATTAAGCGCACTAAGAAATTGGGTGCACTAATTCAATCAGTGTATTATATATGAGAAAATATTAAAAAATTAAAGTGATAGATTGTATCGAAAGGAATAATTAATATTTTTCATTACTTTTTAGCAGATTATTTAAGGTGTGAATTGACTAAGTGATATGTATGTATGAGCTAATGGAGATTATATTTTCTCTTAAATTTAAAAACTAATATCTTTTCCTGAAGCATTCCTTTCTTTCCAAAATTTAACTGCCATATATCATTTCACCTTCATTGGTTTGTAGGGTCTATTTGTCTAACTTTTGTGTGAAAGCTGTAAGAGTAGTGACTGCACAAAAGAAGGGTTAAAATTACCCTTTATTACACTCTTTATAAATTTACAATGCGTCAACTTGACGCTAACGAAGTACGCCTGTGTTTGGGCGGTAACTGAAACAGTAACTAACTAAACTAAAGATTTGAAGATATTAACAAGTAGTAGAATTACGCTACAGGCCTCAGACTATCCTGTTTCCTAAAAGAAAGTTGCAAATCTAGTAGCAGCAAAGTAATAGCTGTTACGCCATGTTTAACCAGCAATAAATGCTAAGCAGAAGCTGATGCTACAACAAACACAGAGATTGCCCACACTCTTTAACTTTTCCTTCTAGAACTTAATGCATAAACCTTTTCTCCCACTGGTAGAATTTTCATTACTTCGCGCGCGCTACCAAATTTTAATATTCTGGCATTGACAATTAGGCGAATGAAGGCTTATAGGAAACAAACTTCAAATTAAATTAAACTGGTTTTTTAAAATAAATATAAATCCCTACAGGTTTCTGATTCACGAATTTCACGTTTACTGGCTCACGCCCTTAGCTTAAGAGTTAACTGTCGATGTCATTGTTATATTCTTCATTCTGAGCTCATAGCAACTGAGGAAGGCCTTAAGGCTGCCTATACTTGTACTGCCTATAAAGACATTTGGAATTTGATTGATAGCCGCAGTTCTATCAAGCATCTACAAAATTGGCCTCGTATTGGTGATAAGACTTCATTCTCTATTTTGGCTTTTTTGCGAAAACTCTCTTCTCGTCATAATGTATATCTGCAATGGATCCCTTCACTTCTTCGTCTCAGTAGTAATGAAATGGCTGATGCCCTTGCTAAGAAAGGCACTTCCGTGACTCCGACCTCTGGTACCCATAGATTTTTGGAGATCTGCTCGAGAGTTAAATCTACTGTTGCCTCTTCCTGGCATTCTCCTCTGGCTCATGATTGGTACTTTGGTAGGCAGCCGGGATGTGCTATTGCTTTTGGAGGTAATCGCACTTAACACTACTTTGACGAGGTTCCTAAGTGGACACCTGTAATGCCTTAAATTTGACCGGGGAAATAAGATCTACCCTATCTGCAGAAAATGTAACTCTGATCATTTCACTCCCGAACATTTTCTCACCTGTTTGAGCTTGTAAAGGAGGACCTATTGAAAAGACCTACCTTCGTTCTGGATTTAAAGACGGTTTTTGGAGTCACAAATCTGACCTAGCCTAATGGCTAACCAGGTAGAATCAGTAACAGCAACAACATGTCAACGTCATTTTATAACGATCAAAGTTGCTCAGAGCTTCTCAAAATGTATTTCTTTGATAGACATGACAGTTACAAGACAGCATATTTGTATTTCTTAGAACATTATAAATTTTGTGAACCTAGCATGAGAGATTCAGATTTGTTCTGCAATGTCAGAACTTTAGAACATGAAGCTGTTACGAAAAAGGAGGCAGAGAATGGTTGGAGAAATAACTGGAGAAGGTTACATTGGCTGGAAACAGCTGCATAAGAATGTCTCAGGCTTTGCAGAGGAGGAGGGAAGGGAGAACAACATTAATAATAACAAATTGAATAACGCTCAGCTCTACAAAATAAGATTCTAAGAATGATAACGAACACTTCCTACTTCACCCGGGACAAGGATATTCAAAAAAGATCTTAATATCGAAGGTATTAAAGACTTCAACTTCATACAAAATGAGAATTTTTACCACCGTCACGTTCGAGAAAGTGGATTATAAAGACGTTTTTATTTATAAAATTCTTGCAGGATGACTACAACCTATGTCATTAAGCCACTCATCTCTTCAAGCACGGTTAATTCTCCTTTCCCTTCACCTTAAGCATCCTGCACTAGACCGGAACCTTCCATTACTTCGGCAGCTCACAGGCTACAACACCTGTCAACATGTTAGAGGATCGGGGGTCCGAGCTTCTTCTATAACTCATTTCTGTACCTGCTCCCATCCTATTTTTTGCACATTACATTACAGCTACTTGACTTCTCACATCGTATGTTTTGTTGTGGATCACCATTGTACTTCCTGTTAAGTACTGCACAGTACTGGCTTAGCTGTTATCCTTATGTGTACATGGTACTTATTCAAGAAATAATTGCTGCATTTCTGTCTATTGCTTAATCTAGAATTTTTATTTTTCTCCCTTTTATTAGAACACTGTTATTATTCAGTTACGATTTCTATCTGGGTCTTCTCACCTGTAACTTATTTAAGGGGAGTAGAAACTCCCTGTACCGGCAATGTTAAATTGGCCATTTTCGTTATACACTGCGAAAAAAAAGGGGTAGTTCCATATCTCCCGCTATACTGAGCCGATGGACGAAATTCAAATTGCGTTCTTCATGTCTCGAAAGCGTGACTTAGGATATATATTGGATTTATATATAGCACTGTTCTAACATAGGTATTTTTATACAAAATCGGACTTTTTCTGAAATAACATACAATTTTTTTTTACATATTTCGATTTTACGACTCAAATTATGCCCAGGTATTAAATTTTGTGAAATTTGGCGGGAAATTTACGGAGAAATTCAAAACTTTAAATTGGCGAATTTTTTTCAGTTTGCGCCAAGAATAATTCACTTGGTAAACTTCTTAATACATGGCAGCCTATTTTCCTATCTTTTCTATTGTCAGAAGTGAAAAAAACGTCACACCGTTCTATTTTCATATAATTTAAAAAGGTGCGTAAACCACATTAGATGTTATTATCGCTTGCAACAAATATGCCAAATTTCAAAACTCGCCAACATATAAATTCACGTATATCTTCGAAACTTTTTAATAAAAAGCTCTAATTTTTTGCAGGTATACTTAGAAATACATCTACTTTAAGGTGATTGTAAAAATTTTACAGTTATAATACAAAATTTTTGTCGAAAAATTTGCAAAAATTATTTAAAAATACAAATTTAAAAAATAAATCATAAAAAATGGATAAATTTTATTTGGAATGAACCTAAATTTTGAACTGTATGGGAAGGAATCAAATTAGTATCATAAAAAAGAAATATTAATAAATACATACTAAAAATTGAATTAATATTGTGGTTCTAAAATTTTGAGAGCCAGTTTTTTAAAAAAACTATTCGTGCGATTCTTACAAAACTTGGCAGTTTGGCATCATTTCAGTCGTAGAATCGAAATATGGAAAAGAATTGGCATGCCATTATAGAAAAAGTCTGATTTGTGTCAAAATACCTACATTAGAACAGTGTTATATATAAATCTAATACATATCCTAACTCGCGCTTTCGAGACATGGAAAACGCAATTCGAATTTCGTCAATCGGCGCAGTAAAACGGGAGATATAGAACTGCTTTTTTTTTTTTTTTTTTTTTTTTTTTTTTTTTTTTTTAAGTAATATAGTAAAATTTAGCACTTTTCTCACAAAGAATTTTTTTTCTTTGTTCATCACAAAAAGCTGCTTTCAGTAAATATTGAGAAATATAATAAATAAGCCATAAAAAATTTACATAAATGTGGGCAATAAGTTCCTGCGAAAAGGTACATCGAGTATTAAAAAAAATCACATTTGGAGAAAACGCATTTTTACGTAAAAATCATCAAAGCATTCGGTGATAAATTAAAACTATAGTTTTTTACAGTTCTAATTTTCATAGAGATTAAAGTATGGTATTTTTAGAAAGCTAAAAGAGTAGAGAATTTGAAAATGCAAAAATCCCAAATCACCATTTTTTGAAGATTTTTGGCTTTCAATACCCCTTAATTTAGAATTTCCAGTTTTCTTCGTATCAGATATATTTGAAGTTTGCAGCTTTCTTTGTATTTTATTGTATTTCCATATTACACTACTGCATTCTATATTTCTCATTGCATTAGATCTTGTATTACACATTCTGCACATTTCTGATTTTGTTTTATTTGGTTACTTGCATTCTACTCTTTTTTTTTCATCGCTGCTTCACATATTGTACTACATGCTTTCTCTTACCGATTTCTTTTCTGTTCGCCATTGCACATTCACCCGTATTTTTCACAGCTGTAGTCAGCACCATTCTTCTCCTAATATTCTTATTTAAATTTTTATCATGTGCCAGAACTCTTTGGTTTACTAATTAACGACACTACGTGAGCTCTAATCCAATCCAGCTGAATGCAAGGATTCAACAGTGTCAATGTAACACGACTCTTTCGGTAACTATATAAATTTTGATAAGAGGCAAATGACTAAGTTGTAATATTAATGTGATCTACGTCGATGAGCAGCCAATCATTTCCTCAGATCACTACTTCAGAAGCAGACTTGTTTCCATTATCTTGTTAATAAGTGGCGCCATCTGTACCTGATAGACCGAACAAAATGCTACAGCAGAAAATTATTAGAGTTATTAATGCTGATGACAGATGGTGCCATAAGCCAAGGTTATTTATTATTCACAAATGAAAAATAGTTAGTATGCATTTGCATAACCGCATTTTAAAATTCTTGGATAATATAACTTTTTCTTCTTTAGACTGCATATGTAATCCTTACTTCAGCTATAGCAAAACGCACTCGAGAGCTATCTGCCTAAAGGGAGGGATGCCTTCGTGGAGAACTTTCTAAGGGAAAATAGCTCGTACACACATTGAACATAGGGAAAGCACCCCTGCAGGCAGCGCGTTCACTGGAATTCTAACCCGCCCTTAACTACCAGTGTTCAGCGACTTACCACTCCGCCGCTGGTGGGCATAAAAACTGATCAGTTACTGTTCAAAGCAGTTCTCAAAAGCTGGTAACGTAGGTAACTTTTATCATGAATTTACCGTTTTCATAACGGCATAAGGTAAACGGTAGGAATGTAATAGTGAACTTCTCGAATTATTCTCACCATATTGTCATTTTCCTAAAAATGTTCAAAATATTCATAAGTTTAAAGAAATATCAGAAAGCTCTAAATGCTTATTTTACAGTAATAAATCTTTTATAGGGAAAATATCTAGGGAAAGGAGAGGGATTGTTGCTATCTAAGGAGGAACTTTGTTAACGTCGCAGCCATTAATAATGTATCTTAACTTTTCATGCATTCAAAATTCAAATAGGAATGAGGAAAATATATTCAGCTAATTTCAGTAGTTATTTGGGTTAAATCTTTGCACTGAAGTCCAACGAAAAATAACAAACTCTTTAAACGGCTACTCTTTACTCTGTGGTGCCTTTGTTTTAATAATGCCAGTTTCGACTTTCATAGCTGTCGGTTTTTTTTTTTTTTTAATTATTTATATTCGAACAAAAATAAATTTAAATCTATAGACTATGGATGAATTTATTGTTGTATGCTACATGTTCGTATAGATTGTCCTAAATTAAACATTGCCGAGATGATGAACAGCCCTGACAAGTTTAAAATTAGCTTATACAGTTCAGGGAGTTTTTATAGTTCAGGGAGGAAAGCAGGAATAAAACTAATTCTTCCTAACATGCGAAGAATATTGCAGTTCACCAAGATCGCTCACAGAGAAAATCCGAAATCAATAAGTTTTGATTGGCGAAATTGGTTGTAGAACTAGATTGTAGTACAATAAGAGTAGCATATTAAGTCCCAACTCTACTGATTCTCAACCATTCACGTCTCTTTATTTATACCATTGGTCCAGGAGTAGAACAAGCAACCTACCTGAAAAATAGCTCCCATGGCTTGAAAGACGCTTTGCTGGAAGCTTTTAGAATATCGCCAAGGTCCGCTAGGGAATTTTTGCCCGCATAACTTCGGTTTGCTCTATACAATTCCAACAACAATCAATTTAGAGTTAAAAGCTTTAAAAAATAACACAGAAATTACACGTTTTCAAACAAATAGCCATAAGTTCAAAATTCAATAAATTATATAATAAACATATATAAAATCACCATGCAAAACGCATTAAGTAAATATAAATAAAAAGCAAAAATTTACTTAACAAATAAAAAATGCATAAACAACCAAACATAAACAAATAAATATGAATGTCTACAAAACACAGCAATACGATTTCCGCTATTATGTTATTCTTGCATTATAAAACATGCTGTCGTCTAATCGTGTTCCAATTACACACACACACACACAAAATTTAAAAAAAAAAAAAACTGAAGGGTTTCATATTTTAAATTCATATTTCATATTTTATAATCATATTTTCTAAGGGGCATTTTTTCTAACACTTTGTGTGTTACCTTTATTTATTAAATATTAAGTTCTTCGCACTTAAAGCATAAAATTCAGTTCAAGAGCAAAATCTCAAAATAATTTTAAAATAAGCATATCTTTCGAATTTTCGATACACAGTTTCGCGTGCTGGAGATAAAAGTGTTTTTTCTGTACACCTTGCCATTGCTCGCTTTGAAATCCTTGAATTTGTTAATAAAAAATTCATTAAAGATTTACAAAATATGAAATCGATAATAAAACAAATGTCAAATTTGAGCTTCCAGATGCCCATATTCGCAGGAGGAGTACGTTATTCAAAATTGGATGGCTCTAGGTACCGTTGTTTTATCACCATGCGAGAAACATATATACATTTATGCAGATTCTTCATTGTTTAATTTCTTTAAATATAATACAGGGCGATAATATTTGGTGGCAACAATTTGAAAAGTGAAACAACGCTTTTAGTGAACCAACGCAAAATGCCAAAACGAAATTAATAATCCTTCTGAGCAAATTGCCCCTTTGGACTAAAAAAAAAATAAATAAATAAATAAATTTTTTTTTTTTAAATCTGAAAGGTTTCAGATTTTAAATTACGTCCAAAGAAGCGTTTTTAATGTTTTGTGGGTTACCTTTATTTATTAAATATCCTGTTCTTCGTTACAGTTACTATAAATTTCAATTCAACAGCAATATCGCAAAATAATTTTTAAATGAATATATCTTTAGAATTTCGGATACACAGTTCCACGCGCTTTATATAAAAAGGTTTTTTTTCTCCTCGTAGAGTGTTGCCATGGCTCCCTTAAATCGTTTGAGTTTGTTCATCAAAAATTCATTAAAGTTTTACAAAATATGAAATAGGTAATAAAACAAATTCCAAATTCGGGCTTCCAGATGCGCCTATTCGGGTAGAAACGTACGTTATTCAAAATTTAATGGTTCTAGGTACCGTTGTTTTATCACATTTTAAGAAATATACATACATTTATGCAGATTCTTCATTATTTAATTTCTTTAAATATAATACAGGGCTGCAATATTTTGTGGCAACAGTTTGAAAAGTGATACAGACTTTTAATGTTTCCGACGCAAAATCGCAAAACGAAAACAATAAGGGACAAAGCCCGTTTGGACGAATAAAACTAATTATACTGTAAAAAGAATTGAATAAATAAAGCATAAATTTATTTTCAGCACCCAAGACCCGGGGGAGCTTATGTGAATTTACTTTTACCTTTTAATTAAAAAATGTACTTTATATTTTTTTAACTACACATTAAAATGCGTCGTTTAGCATTTAGATATCTGAAATGTGGATGTCACTAGGCAATTAACTCAAATTTTCCTGTCACTATTAATCTTTTTTGCTTGCAAACAAATATTTTACTTCTGATTTTCTGGTATAGGTTATCATTTTGGAGGACAGTGGTATACCCGAAATAGGCAACGACTGGTTCACTGAAGGTCCCGAAAAACTAAGCGTGCTTATCTTCGAACGCAACGGTATTGAGGTGCTGGGAGATAGCGCATTCCGTTCTTTGAAGAATTTGAGATTGCTGGCTGTGGCTGGCAATGACATCAATACATTGTCTAGATCGATGTTTCCACAACCAGCCACTCAGTTGAAGACACTCGATCTAGCGTAAGTATTGCACTGCATTCTATAATTCATATCTTCTTGCATACAAGAGTTGATAAACTCGAACTCTGAAGCCAATTTTTACCAAATTAGGTACAAAAACGTTTCGTTCTTTTGTATATCTTAATTCTACAAGCTCTAGAATGCTAACCCATCCTTCGATGAACTTGAGAGATGCAAAACCTGTTCAAAAAAATCGATTCTTCACTCTACGACTATACAATTTACATTCAACTACAATAACACGTCTGGCGGACTTCAACCTGTTTTATTGAGAGATTCTAATTCGCTTGACAAATGTGCTTTCGAATTCTTTTTTAAAATTTCATATGACATTTCGCGCTTTATTTCTGCGGTAAAGATGTCATTCAATGGGTATTTATGGGTGTACTCTTAACGTATTGCTTGCTTATGAAATTGCAGATATTTGCTACCACTGTGGTAACTCTGTATTTATTGTATCTTTTAGTCTGCACTAAATTACTGGCGTTATGAAAAAGGGAGCTATTTAGAAAATAGTAAATTAGTGTTTATTTAAAAAAAATATGTCTGATGTGGACACCATATGACTTCCTTGTACGTCCTTTCCTTGTATAATTTAATATTATACACATTTTTTGTTGCACTTCGAGCAAATTTGTTTCCTCAAATTTCATTACAGATAGATGTATTTCTCATTCAATTAATTCCGTTCTCACTTCGCGCAAGACAAAAATAGATAAAAACTCAAAACATTAAATTTGAAATTCTTCATTAAAAATTGTAAAATGCAGAAAACATAAAATTAAAATTAGAGATTCTACGCAAAAACAAGTAATTCGGCCATCGGGCAACAAGACAAATTTTTCGCTGCACAAAATTGAATGTTTACTTCTGGTCCCACTCGGCAAAAAGACACTGACGTTGGTGCACAAACGGACATAATTCACTATTTCACTAAGAGTTTCAAATGCAAGCAAATACTGGCTTTGTTATTATTATCACCACCTAAATTTTTAAATTGTTGACAATTCTGCAACTATTGCATGCAGATTAAAGGCATAAAAACAACATAATTCAATCACTTTTAAAGCAAAAATTGCACAATTAACCAACATATAAGAATAAAAATTGAGCTCACTGAGCCGGATAACAGAGTGGGTATATATATATATATAATCATAAGACTGAAAGGGGAATACTCCTATTATAATTCCTATATTTCAAAGTAAAGTTAAGAAAGCCAATAAAGAAAACTAAGAATTATAATTTGAAGTCTATATAAATTCCAATTTATAATGTGGTAATTTTTAAGTAATATTTAAAAACAATAGAAAATTAAAAGATTTGAAAAATTAGAAAGTTTAAAAAGCTTTAGATAGTACTTGAAATGGTAAAAGGAAAAGTGGCACAAGCAATGGCTAATAGTATATTTATTATTAATATTTTATAAATTTATAATGTAATTTTTAAGTAATATTTAAAAACAATAGAAAATTAAAAGATTTGAAAAATTAGAAAGTTTAAAAAGCTTTAGATAGTACTTGAAATGGTAAAAGGAAAAGTGGCACAAGCAATGGCTAATAGTATATTATTTATTAATATTTTATATA
>KK118438.1:0-16402 GCA_000611955.2 Stegodyphus mimosarum
TACGTATTGGGGATCTTACGGTATTAAATGTGTTGTTTTGGAAAGCTTTTGTACAAAGTTATACTGAAAAAATCGTCTCGTCCTTAATTTTTGTACACCAGTGTATACTCCTTACATGTTAACCAATAAAGCCGGAAAAAATATGATAGAGTTGCGCTGATAGTTAGTACTGATCAAAGTCTTGCTTGTAGAACACTTTTGAAAATTTCCGTATCATTCTCAAAGATAAATAATTAAGTTAATAAAAAAAATTTATTTAGAGCATCTTAATTTGAGAGACTAAATTCAATACTGCGCTCTAGAACTAAATTAATTTTTAGAAAATTTAATACGTAAATTTTACAGTAAAATTTATAGAAAAGAATGTGCATATTTTTTGCTTTTCAAAAAACAATGTGGTTTTGTTTAGTGACATAAGAAAACTTCATTCTTAAGAACCATCAGTTTCTCATATGGCTAAATACAAAAAACTAAATAAAACTTTTGTAGGAAATTAAAACTTTTATACATCCGCAAGATAAAGGCAGAGAAAAAAAGTATTATTTTTGCAGTTACGTGAACATTTTATTTATTTTTAATCAATAAAATTTTTTAAAAAAATCAGAAAGGGTGGAACTTTGAAAATTAACTTAGAAGTAAAGTATAGTACATTTCTTTACTTAGTACATTGTCTGTTAATAGACTCACTGGCTGATTAGCAGTCAGTTAGTAAGACCGCTAAATACTGGTAGTTCAACTCGGCTTGAAATCCCATAGAACGATTGCGAATGGATCGACTGCGTAGATGTTTCCTGTGATTTCACCTGGGCTAACGGAAATACGACATAGATTCCCTTTAAAATTCTTGCTTGAAAGTATCCCTCCAGGTAGAGCAGATAATTCAGTCTAATCTCATGAAAATTTGAATACCTAAATCTACGAAACACTGCGAGTTCTTCCCGAGTTCGACCCCCTCCGTTTGAGCTGTGTAGTTGCGTGAGATTTTACTGTGTTTCTCTACCTGTAAAACAACAGCATACGGTTTTTTTTTTTTTTTCTTGAAAAGCCCTTCCCGAAGTTTCAGTCTCAAAGTCAGATAGTTCTTATCAGCCTTGCCATATTTATAATAACCAGTCCAAATCTAATTCAAACTACTTTTCGTAAAACCAAAAATAGCTGAATAAATCTAGTAACTACAAACTTATTCTCTCCTGAGGAAATGGTCAACTAATACACCAGTTATTGGTAAATTGAACGGAACACGACACTGGAGGCAGGTGGTAAAATAAATCATTCCTTCTCTCGTTCTCCACGCAAAAACATCCAGAGCAATAAATTTGGTTCTAGGTATTATTACACTAGGCGTGTCGTGTATTTTCCGCATCTGTCTAACACAGTAGACTGCAGGAGTGTTCCCTCATTTATTTTATTGATATATAATTGTAAGAGATGAATGACACAACCATTCTTTTTCTTAAGATTTGAAATTATACAACAGAGCAGCTAATTAAGCCCCTACATTTGTTTTAGAGATCTATTTAGAAAGCTTATTGACGAAAAAAATGTATTCTTTCATTAATACTAATTGAATTTTAAAAACCCCTCAAACTGATTTGAAGGAATTTTAGATGCACATAATTAATGGAACTTTATTCTGAATTTCTGAAAGAAACTATTCAGATTGGACTGTAACCAAAATGTCGATGTTAACCTTCATTTCTCAAAAGTTTCTTAGACAATTTTTTTAATTGCCCTCTATCTTTTTTTTGCATGTATGTGTTAAGAGTTTTGAAAGATCTGTATAAAACTGTTTATAGATGCACATATATTAATTATATAACGTTATATACTTTTTTGTTTTTCCGTTAATATTAATTAAATTTATTATTAAAATAAAATCATACATTTAATTGATAATTTAGTAATTAGATACCTTATTTTTAAAAAGCTACATTTGCCATTTCTTTCCAAAGATACAAGAAATAAGCAAAAAAGGCTTTCTAATTTCTCTGTAAAAAATTACGGACGCAAACAATAATAAAATAGTAATAATAAAATATAGTCATAAAATAGTAACAATATAATCATACAGAATTATTGCTATTTTATAACACTAGACCAGGTGTGGATGGGATTGGTCTAACCCATAGGTAGTCAATCTTTTTATAGCTACAGCCCACTTTTGTAGGTAGTAAAATTTCTTTACCTCCCACCGTTTTAGCAGTAACTTAGTTTATCGAAAATTCAAAGTAATGTTTCAAGTGGAAGCTTAAGAAAAATACAGAGGGCTACTTTTTTATATTTATGAGAGACAGAAACTTTATGCCGGGCTCACCTAGCCGGGACATCGCTTCCAGCGAAACTGCTTTGGCAGTAAATGATAGGAAAAGGAAGTTCGTTTCTCGGAAAAATTTCTCATTAGCCTCATGCTTTGTTAAGATGTGATAATCCCATTACTCGCGCTATAGTCACATAACAACACCTAAGAGAAGTAGCAAAGCTTAATAAATATATTGAAACAAGAGAGAGCTGCGGGAAGGAGAGCGAACTTTCATCATCAGATTAATAAAAGCCTCTGTCATCAAAGCTGAAATCGTCCAGTAGTGGGCGGTAGGGAACATGTTGATTATCCCTGGTCTAACTGGTGCAGCCAAATCGCATAAAAGCAAAATCACTTTTTCAGCATTGTTCGCCAAGACACAAGAGTATTCTGGCATAAATGTTCCTAGCAACTTTATTGAAGTTCATTTTCTATCATGAAGAAAGCAACCTTCATCAGGCTGGCTGGGACGCTCATGTGAAGGCTGACCACAGTCACCGACTTGCATATAAAGTATCAGCACTTTTATAACATTTTATGAAACTGTTCGGTTTGCGTGAAAATTCTCGATTCTCCAACTAAGAGGCCTTTTGGCTCTTTGGCAAAGAACACCTAAATAAGACACATATAATTTTTGGAAAAAGGTAACATTTTCGGATGCTAGTAAATACTACATTTTCGGCATGAAAGGACAAATATGGAGCAGGAGACCTTATGGTTGGGAGGTGCATAGAAAGCAGTTGGTATTCTGGAGATTATTGACTAAACAATGAGTAAGTCCAATTACTTTACAACAACCGAAGGGAATTCTGAGGACAAGAGCACGGAAACTTGGGGTAAATAAAGATTTTTCTTTCGGTAGCGCAATGGCTCCAAGCACCACAGCGTATATTGTGAGGCTATGCTTGCTCTACCTTGTGCCAAAACAAATCCATACATCAGCCAGTCCCCAGATCTAAAACCAATAGAGCATTTGTTTAATTTACTCGAACGGAGAATCAGGGAGCATCCAAAGAAATGCTGAGTGGAACAAAATAACTACAGAAAAGACATCTAAGCTAGTTGAATCCATGTCAAAATGGTTGAGAGAGATTATGGAAAAAAGAAGATACCATATAAGGTATTAACTTACAGTTATAACCAATTATGGTAAATGTTTTTGGGATAAGCAGACTTTTGACATATATGATTTGTGTCATTCTCAGGCTATGAATGTTTGTATTGTTTTATGTAAGGATCGGGTGATATTTAGAAAGATTCGTTTACTTAATGATCGTTGCATGAATACAGAAGATTGGTTTCTTTTATGCAGACTTTTGGCAGTATCCGTACGTTACCACAGTTCTGCACTTTATGGGTTTTTCTCTGCTTTGCCTTTTAGGAACATTAAAAAACACGTTGCATTAAGTTCATTGCTTGGAATGGCGGAGTTTGATGGTTGAAGCTTAATGATAATTTTTTTTACATACTCTAGATAATTCAAACGTCTCAGGAGATTAATCAGTGACCACTTTGAAAAACACTCATGTAAAATGTCACATTTCTGTTAGAAAAAGCAACCAGTGAAATCAGTCACTCAACTTTCACATGACTTTCCCCTAAGAGATTTCAGGAACAAGTTAAAACGTTATCCGATTTATATTACCGCAATTTCAATTTAATTTCGAACTCTGTCATTGTTTAAATAATTGTTTATTTATTAATTTCTTTCTTAAAAGCTCATATCAAATTCATTTAAGGAAGCAGTCATGTTCGTTGAAAATTGTTCAACCAAATCTCATTTTCAAACTCATCTCTATGCTTACCACTTCGATCATTTTTCGGTTTACGATGCATGCTATATTCAACGGCTTGATGGCCATATGCGGTCCTTGGAGCACGGATTTTATACGTCTGCTCTAAGTGGCAATGTTATGAAATTTTTGAATGGATATACATACACACAGAAAATCGAGCCAAGAAATGCAATTTTCATTTTGTTTGCAGCTCATCTTATAATTTCTGTGATATGAAATAACTTGAACTTTCTACCCAGTGGCAACCTACAGAAGTTATTTAAACGCTGACATGTTACCGCCTTTGATATTACTTAACTATTAATTCAACATACAAAATCAAATGTAAAACGGCAAACTTAAAAAGACAGCGTGAACTACGTTCTTCTGGTACAAAACTTACGAAGCAGGGACTTATCTAGGTGTTAAGTTTCCTATTAATTTACAACAATAACCTAAATCTCAAACCTGAACACCTAGGTCGGATCTGATGTCAATCACTTCTTGAACAAGTTGACAAACACGGCAAATACCTCTCGGTTCACGATTCGAGCGAGGCTGCAGCAAAATGATGGAAGCTCCAGTAAGCTCACTGATAAGATTAACATTCTACATTTTAAGCTATACCTCTGGTCATTCAGTTTACAAAATTTGGTGTAATCTCAGCGAATAACATGGCTGTACAGGAAGAACAGGATGGAATTTAACTTAAGATTAACGGTTCGTAAGATTCAAGAACAATTGTCACAATATCAATTATTTTGCATGCATTTACTGTGATTAGAACGAGGCAACTTAATACGTACCACGTAGGAGCAAAACTTTTGACATGAATTTTCTTTCCTATTTTGTATTACAATATCAATTCTGTTAGAATGATTTAATATTATATTACTTTACAATAATAGTCATTTTGTAACTTTCATTCTGTTGGTTGTTTAGATTTTGTTATTAGGTTTCTTTTTAAATGAATTTGATTTTTTTCAATACCATTACATAAAACGTAAATACTAATACTATTTAAATTGTACAATGAGCATAACTAGCGACTGCAACGGCTCTCCCGGTTTAGTAATATTACTTCAGGAATAAACCCTTAACAGACAAATGTAAACTTGACGCGAAGTGATGCAGCTATAATAATTCTTTTATCTGAAAACTCGTAGCTTCAACAAATAGCAACAATAATACATGCCTTTCTTAGAAGCGGGGGAAAAGCAACGGAAGTAGAAATATTTATTTTAAATAACTCATACAAGGAGATGCAGTTCTTGAAAGAAACTTTTGACACTGATAAAAATGGCAGTAGCAGGTGTTACTGGTGCCGAACGTAAATTTAATCGTAAATCTGTATTATTTCTTACTTTCTTTAAATAGCTTCACGTTAAAAATAAAATACAGTTCTCGGGAAATGTTTAGAGAGAGTTTCACTTGGATAATGTCCAAATCTAACAAACACTTCGATTCAAATAAATCCTGTTCTAGCAACAACAGTTATTTTGTGGAGTGGGAAAATTAATTACATTTATATTCTGATTCTTTTTGGCGGTTTAACTCATCTTCCTGTTCACAAGCGGCAGCGTTGCTTCAAAGGCTTGTCTGCCTCATTTGCTGTTACAGTTAAAGGAAGAGATCTTCATATGGATTTTCATCTCATTTAGCAAACAGAAAACGTATACGTTCGTAGTACACATTAAATACAAAGACTGTTAGCGCATGTTTTAGACGATTTTCATTGTATTTACAGAAATATTTTACCAAAATTTTTGGGTTTTAAATATTTTATTTGATGACCTTTATTCTTAACAACTATCATTCTACACCTTAATTTCCAAGACAATGAAGCTTTTTGTAGTATAGGAAGAGGTATTTTATCCCATTCCTCTTGCAAAGCTTTCCAAAGTCCATGGATGGTTACAGGCCGACGTTTACACAATCCGCCTTTTAAAAGTCCAAAAGCGCAAAACTCCATGGTTGATGCATCGGGAGACTTCGTAAGTACATAAGGGAAGGGTATGGCTTTAATACCTGTTTCTTATTCCCCTTTTTTCAGAAAATTAACAGTGGATTTTGACGTGTGACTCCTTGCTTTGTCTTAATGCAGTTTTACTGATTGATGGCACTGTGAGTGAAGAGGAGGTATTTCCTACTTCAAAATTGGGTATCAAATATGTTCCTGATAGTATGTATAGTCGATCTTAATATTTTTCTCCACTCTCTTTATTTTTAGTCTGCCGTTATATGAAAAACCAGAAACAATCATAAATCCCTTTGAAAAATGTTCTTTAGAATCTCTGAACCCTGTTTTAAGATCTTTTTTCTCCTCTTTAATGATAATGAATAGATCTATTTTTATTGCAGTTATTTAAATACACCAAAGATTCATCTACCATGACAACATTTTTCCATTTTTGTCCAAACAAATGTTTCTAACAAAGAATTCTACAGCGCGTTCTGCATTCAGAGACATGTCGTGGAGAAAGACGATGACCATTTAAGTTTTTTTCACCATTTCAAGATTCAGATCAGCATTAATCACTTCATTTAAAGTTGGCACTGAGCATTTTAATGATTTTGCAATTGTCTTTTGACTTGGTATAGTTTTCTTTTATCATTAATTCATTCTGAATTATATTAACGAAAATGCTGGTGGTGTCATTTCTTCCTCGGACCGCCCTGTGGAATCTCCTTCCTCAAAACTGGAGCGGAACTGCATAGTTAATGTGGCAAGACTGTAACTGTACTGCCAACTGTGAATTTCTGGCGTCCCGCCCATTTCTACATGATTTCACAGCTAACGCTAAGGTAAGTAATGACTAAAATTAACAATAACTAAACAAACAACTCATGCCTTAAAACCCAATCATCTCATAAAATCTTAAAACTAACGTCAAAATAGTTCGCAAAATGCAACTTATAAAATTAGATCATAGTAACAAGTCTTATAACATCCTGTGGATTGTATTATTGGAATCTTAAAATTCTAAGTTTTAAATATCTCTTTTTCCAATGGAGGACACTAGTTATTATAGGCATTGGCCACTACTGAGGCCGAAAGCCCTGATTACTTTATTATGGAGGCACCTAATAGGTGGGCCACCGCTGCCTCCTATGGAAGCACAGAAATTTACATTTGTATCTTCTCCGGGAATCGAGGCCGGGCTCTTCGGTACGACAGTCAGAAGTATAAATCAGTTTCCTGTCTGGGCGGCGTATATAAAAATAATATTTCTGCCTGGGCGGCGTATATAAAAATAATATTTCTGCCTGGGCGGCGTATAATATTCAACTTTATACTGCTTTACAAATCGTTACTATCCATCAAAAATAATTAAACTAAATCAAGAATAATGAAATTAAACATTTCATCATTTTACACTGTTTTCAGACACTCAACTAGTGCTTTTATATGTTGACAGTCTATATAAACTTTCGTGAATAAATACGTCAGAGTAATAAAAAAATTAAACAAAAATTTGGAAACTCCTTTACATCTCCAAGCAGTAATAATTTTTACAGGTGAAGATATCTGGAGTAAATCATTCGCATACCCTCATCAGTTTACATCCCAAATTCTATAAAGAGACTAGCGAATATTAGAAAAAGTATGTCACCACTTACCACTCTGTAAACGTGAACATTGAACTCGATAAACATAACATGTGACTACGTCCACGGCCCACCCATTCATCTTTTCTAATAGAAGATCATTAACTAGTTGAATAAAATACCTAGCATAAAATAAGTAAAAAAAAATATTTATAACGACGTCACGCCATAATTATGCACATTTTCCCCTTCTTTTAAGGTACATTGCACAGAATTGAAACACAAATAAGTACCCTAAATTAAAAATATTCACGGGAAAAGCTTATAGCGTAGTTCTATTTCAAACGTTTAAATATATGTATATATGTATATTGTATATTCAATTTAGAAATAATATCCATGTACCTGCTTCAGCATTGAGATAGGTATATGGATGCTATTTCAGAATTGAATATATTTAATACCCATGTACCTACCTCAGTATAATAACATTTCTGGAAGCATTAGGAGTATGCTTCTTTCCACAACCGTCATAGAGTGATCGTTTCGTCTTTTTTCCTTCCCTCTCCCAAGAGCTTACTGATTCAAAAAAAAAAAAAACTTCAAATTTTTGCATTGCGCCCAAGTGGGGGTTTTTTTCATTTACAGACACATACACGTTTCGAGAGCATTTTGGCTGCCGCCACTTTTGGATAAATATATTTAAAACAGCATATCTATAGAATTTCTGATAGACAGTTTCGCGCGCTGGAGATTATAGGGAATAAAGTCTTTCATTTCGGATAGTATTGCCATTGCTTGCTTTGAAATTGTTTTTATAATCAAAAATTCGTTAAAGCTTTACAAAATATCAAACAGACAATAAAACTAATTCCATATTTCAAATTCAGGCTTCCAGGTGCCCATGTTCGGATGGAGGACTATGTTATTCAAAATTTGATGAATCTCTATACCGTTGTTTTTCCACAATGCCAGAAGCATGCATACTTGAATATAGATTCTTCAGTATTTAGTTTCTTTAAATGTAATGCAGGGCGATAATATTTGGTGGCAATAATCTGCAAAGCGAATCGGACATTTAAATGGTTCGACGCAAAATGCCGTTTCCAGACTAATAGCTCTTCTGGGCTAGCGCCCATTTGGATTAAAATGCCTTTAAAACTTTGTCTAAAAATGCTATCAGAAAATAAGAAATCAGGTTAACAAGATGGTATGGCATGGCAAAGATCTTTCTGATCAAAGCAGCAAAAATTTCTTCGCTTAAACGACCTTTCCTCAAATATCAAAGATGCTTTGACTCCGTTTGCACTGCAACATAAGATTCTTCACTCCGAGGAATTTTACTCCACATGTTCCTTCCACAGAGAGTTAGCTAACTCCATTTCATTCACATGATGAACTTCTTAAACAGAGAAATATGTAACGGCACCAAGCTGCTGGTCTGCGATTTCACTTGTACACAGGTGACAAAAGCAGGGGACAGGGATTGCTATAAATTTCGTCAATTTTAGATTTCGAACTACAAGTGAAGTGACAACAGTCCAAACCATAACACCTCAAATGCATTTGGAACTATACATTGGAGTCTGATATAACTAAATACCGATTGGAAATAATCATTATGGAATTTTTTTGGTTAAATTATAAGGTATTTCTCCCGCCTTCTTCGCATGCCCTCGTGGAGTAGTGGTCAGCACGCTCAACGCGTAACCCAGAGGTCCGTGGTTCGATTCCCGACGAAGGAGTTGCTTATTTCTTCAGCTTCCTGCTTCAAAAAATACCTAATAAATTTACACTGGCGCCCGAACTAAAAAGGTGGTGGATGATGATTCTCCACCACCGGGATTTGGCGATTAGGTCCCCAAAACCCCAGTCGCCCTTTAAAAGAGGGAGTATATAAGGTATTTCTCTCGCCTTCTTCGCATGCCTTCGTGGTGTAGTGGTCAGCACGCTCGACGCGTAACCTAGAGTGGTGTAACCTAGAGAGCCCGTAACGCGTAACCTAGAGAGCCCGTGGTTCGATTCACGGCGAAGGAATTTCATTTTTCATGTCTCCTGCAACAACAACAATAATAAAAAAAACTAATGTCTCTACAAACTTAAGTTACGGACTTTGAGCTCACAACCTGATAGTTACAATAAGTGGGCAGAAAATCTCGGCTAATGATTTACAGTAATATTTTATATACTTTTGTTGCTCTGCCTACACTTCTTTTTTTTCAAATTTTCCGTCTACTTTTACATTTAAAATTCACCTTGTTTTAAATGGAAATGTGCTATTGCAGCTTTCCTGCCTCTTAAGCTCTTACTTATTACAATAAGGATACAGCGTAAGAGATGGGATGTTACATGCTCTGAAAACATAGTGTGCTATTGATGCTAAGCAGCACACTAGCTGCATATTTCCATTTCTCAATCGTTTTTCTCTGAAGTCAGAATCTCTTGCTTTCATAAATATAAGAGGGGGAGAATATGCTTTAATTTACAGTATATTTTATTTTATATTATTTCTTAATACAGTGTATGAAACATGTAGCGTATAGAATATTTTATTATTACTTTATTTAATTTTACAATACTACATAATTTATCAAGTATACTTAGCTGTGATTATGTATGTTAGACATATTTCCTGTTTTGTACAGCGTTCTATACTATGCACGGCGGTAAGTCTTGGAACATGCGACGTACTCAAAAGTACTACTGTATGTCACAAAACAAAGCAAACTTTGAAGGAATGTTAAAATCTCAAATTCTGAATTAATCCATCAAAACTTCTAAGATCGTATTAGTTTACGTTAAATGTTCATTAAAAGAAAGATAAAACTACAGCTTAATGCATACTGATATTCCACCCAAGATCGAATCTTGGGCATAGCATTTTCATTGATTTTTCCGTATCTGTTGTGAATGCTAGCCAGTTTCCCTTAAAAAAAACTTCCACAGCACACGTCCCTCCACAGAAGCAGGCAGTAGCTCCAGTATGCTTTGTCAGAATTAAATAATCCACTCTAATCAGTTGAAAGAACAGAACAGAAACGAACTACTGCTACTAATCGTGAATTAAACCCTTTTAATTTTAAAATTCAAAATAAAATTTATAATTATAAATTAACACTTTACCTCTCAGACCAGTGTTTAAATTCAGCCGGAGTTTATCGCAACCCAACCCTGAACTCTGTCTTTTCTAGCGAAATTATAATCCCAGCCGAAGCCTCAAATAAGATGAGCTCTAGTATTTTAATTTATTATTTAGCTATTTGTCACGGACTGAATTTAATTTATTATTTAGCTATTTGTCACGGACTGAATTTAATTTATTAATTTTTGCCCCTTGTTTTACGTTTTATTTAATTTTATTACTTATTATTTTATTTTTTTTATGTTTGTTTACTTTTTCTGACCTCCTATCACAGGGTCCCAGAAGTTCTAAATTTAGAATTTTAGACCTTAAGAACTGACTCAGGCTATATTTTACTACATGATTATTTTATGTTTATAAGTCAGAGTTTCTCAACTTTTCCTTCTTTTGCGGCGTCCTTTAAAGCAGTGGTTTTAAACTCAAAGCGCCCTCTAACTACGTGCACCATCTAAAAACAGTTGACGAGACAGAATTTTTTTTGAACAAAATTGAAAAATTTTTATTAACAAAATAAAAAAACGTTTTAAGTAAATTTTAACTTTCGGTTACTAAGTTTTTTTAGAATATGCATAAACAATTCTAATAATATCGCAAGGGGAAAAAAAGTTCAAATTTACACTTATTTTCTACCTGAAATCTAGTCCCAGGTGTTTGTAAGGCATTTTTGTACATTACACTTGTAGAGTCATTAGGTTATTTGGAAGCAGAAGAGATGAAAAATGAACAAAGCCTTCGCCGGGACTCGAACAACGGACCTCTGGAATACGTACCCAGTGTGCTGACCACTACACCACGAAGGCATGCGAAGAAGGCGGAAGAAATACCTTATATACTCTCCCTTTTAAAGGACGACTGAGGATAAGGGACCCAATCGCCAAATCCCGGTGGTGGAGTATCATCATACACCACCTCTTTTAGTTCGGGCGCCACTGTAGAGTCATTAGGTTGTTTGGAAGCAGGCCCTAGCCGGAACTCGGACCTCTCGAATACGCGTCGAGCGTGCTGACCACTGCACTACGAAGGCATGCGAAGAAGGCGGGAGAAATACCTTATACACTTTGTAATTTAAATATATTGAGAGATAAATACTAAATTTTCAAACTGACGTTTATTTAAAATAGTTCTAACATGCTTAATTAATTATTAAATAACTTACTTTGATTTAAACTGAAAGAAATTATGTAAACTTCCTTAGCTTCTCATAGAAAATTTTCCAGGTAGGACAAAACTTGAGAATAAATAATGGCAACTTGGTCTCTTTTTATTATTTACTAAGTTTTTCTTCGAAGCATGAAAATAAAAATACATATGTCTGTATGTAAATAATTATAAACTTCTTTTACTTCTTACTAAAGCTTTACATTTGATGGCGTTTCGATTTTGATAAAGTTTGTAGCCTTGGAAAGTAATTATTAGAAACTATCTTCGTCATAGATTGCAGATGCTCATCGATCAATCTCTTTTTATTAATTTTCAACTGTTAAAAAAAGCAATTCACTTATAAATGTATTCCTTCCCCCCCCCAAAAAAAAAGAGAGTGTTCTTAGTGAAAAAATTCGTAACTGATTTATTTTTGGCAAGTACGAATAAAAGGCAATAAAATCTGTATCCTCAAATTTTTTAACAAGATTTATATCATATATTAAATTAGTCAGTCCATTTATAGATTTTTTATGCGTTGTTAATTTTTAATGGTAATGAAAATAATATAAACTTGGACTACAAATAATTTGTAACATTGTATTTGTAATAAATTCACAGTTGAAATTGTTTCTGTGACTGCATACGGCCCGCTGGCCGTCTGTTTAAGACTACAGCTTTAAGTAATACCTGTCCTAGGCAACCGCTAAATAAGCATTAAATATGGTTAGCCGTTTATTTACATACGATTAGCTTGTTCTTCAAAATCTTCTATGAAATCTCTAATAATTTCTCAAGGAATACTAGAACTTCTGAAAATTCTGGTTGAGAAACGCTATTCTAGATTGCTACGTAGGCAACCTATTCCATATGTTAAATAATATAAGCAATTCTGACTTTGATATTCCAAGGTTCGAATCTTACACTAGCGAATCTTTTGCGACTGTTGTATCTCTGTTGAGTGAGGCCCTTAAAAGAGTGTTTAAAAGCTCTTCTGAGAAGCTAGTTCTTGTAATGTAGGGTATGAAGCTTTACGTTTTCATAACTTGAGGTTTCTGGATCTAAACTAGGATGGAGCAGGCGAAGTTCTGTTGTCACTATTCTAAGTACGCCCCCCACCCTGGCGAAAGTCATCAGGTTTGAATGCAAAACTTAAAATCACGACGAACAAGAAATACTTGCATATTTAGAGGATCTGCTTTGGAAAGAATGGCTGGTTAACGGTTCAGTGCGAAGCATGCAAGGTTCGTCTGCCTAAGAAAGGATTGCTTCCAAGGAAGTCAACACAAGGAAAACTAGCTAGCATTCATGTGACACTCCGGAACAATCGCATTCCTAGGGATCTGAACCAATTCGAACTATCGAGGATAAGGAATTTGTGGCTACTGGTGGGCTTTTCTGAAAAGGAAATATAAGTACAGATGATACTGGAACTCTGTTACAGCACATTTTTTTTCGTGTAAACTCTGTTACAGCACATTTTTTTCGTGTATTAACTCAATCAAATAAACCATGCATTAAAAATTTCCTTTTTTTATGAATACTCTTTTTACATGGTTCACAAAAGAAATAAGAAATTATGCAAGATTCTAATTTAAAAATTTCAAATTAGGTTTTCGAATCGAGTTCAGATTTCTAGAAATGCCATAACTGCGTGGCTTCCTGCGTAATTTTCCATGTGTAATGTGAATGTCAACTAGTTTTCCTTATGTTGACTTCCTCGAAAGCCTCTCTCTCTTCAGCAGATAGACTTCACGTGCTTTACACTAAATAGTTAACCAACCAACTATTTTTTCCAAAGCATGTTCTCTAAATACGTGAGTACTTTTCTCTTATCCCAAGATTAAGGTTTACATTCTGATCTGACAGTTCTGATGATTTTAGCGAAGGGGGTGGGTGACTTAGAAATCAGGGGTGTCAATTTACACTGGTGTGCAAAACTTAAGCAACAATGTAAAAATTTAGCAGATAGCCGTGAAATTGCAGAAAAGGAGGTCTGGAGATCAGTACAATGAACACGTAAATCAGTAGAAACGTCATGCGTATGCAAATATCAGGAACGAAACGTCAGAGGCGACGTGAGCATACACAAAACGCGTGATGTCGACGCGCGCAGCTCAACAGTAGAATAAAAGGAAGGACGGAGACGCAATTCAACATATTCGCTGCAAGCGCCAGCTCGTGAAATATGGCTAGAAGAAATCACCTGGACGACTTCACACGTGGAAGAATGATCGGAAAGCTGGACGAGGAGCGTACTGTCACCAGTGTAGCTGCAGAGTTCGGAATCAACAAAAGTGTCGTTTCGCGAGCTTGGAAAGCGTTCCAAACCACAGGTACAACTGTTAGAAAGGTTGGTGGTGACCGCCCGAGTACGACATGCAGGGGATGACCGATATATCGTCCTGCAGGCGAAAAGAGGCTGACAGCAGTCAGCAAGCGCCATTGCTCAGCAACTCTGTACAGCAACGGGGCGACAAGTGTCGCGGTTTACTGTGGCCAGACGCCTTCACAAAGGGGGCCTATTCGCCCGCCGTCCTGAACGCTGCCTCCTGTTGAAAGTTGGCCACGGACGCCACCATTTACAGTGGTGCAGAGAACACAAAAACTAGACAACTGATCAATAGAGTCGTGTCCTCTTTACGCATGAGAGTCGGTTCAGTACCAGAAGCGATTCTCAACGCGTTTTGATTTCGAGAGAGGTCGGGACCCGGTTTTACCCCAGTAACATCAAGGAAAGACACCGTAACGGTGGTCCTGGTGTTCTTCTCTGGGAAGGCATTATGCTGAACGGGCGAACTGAGCTCCACGTTTTCGACAGAGGGTCTGTAACCGGGGATCGCTGTTGTGAGGAGGTACTCCTTCCCCATGTGCGTCTGTTCCGAGGTGCCATTGGCCCAGACTTAATTTTTATGGATGACAATGCACGGCCACATCGGACTCTTGCTGTTGAGGAGCTTCTGGAAAGTAAAGATATCACTCGATTGGATTGGCCAGCGTACTCTCCCGGTTTAAATCCCATCGAACATGTGTGGGATGCTTTGGGGAGACGCATTGCAGCACGCTTACGTCCTCCGGAGAACACCCAACAACTCAAACAGAGGCTGATTGAGGAATGGGCACTCCTACCGCAAGAAATGTTGCACCAGCTGGTTCTGAGTATGCGGAGACGGTGCGAAACAACTATTGCAGTGAGGGGAGGGCATATCCCCTATTAAGGAACATCTGCTTGTTGTTCTTCCTCTTGGATAGACAATCATGAGTCATGATACTATGCGTTCAATAAAGCTCGTTTTTGTTTGATTCCATACCGTATGCATTGTATTCCTTTTTCAGCTCCGATGCTTTCATCGTCCTTTACGTACATAATACTCTCCTTCTTTTCTGCATTTCATGTCTCTCGGTTGATTTCTCGTGGAGTTATGGCAAAAAACCCAGCTGTTCCTTAAGTTTTGCACACCAGTGTATTTTAACAAGAGTTACATGTTAGTAAATACAAGGCTTTACATTTTTTAGTCTATTTTGCTTATTCTATGAGTGCACACGCATACGTAGTGACTAGTTATAAGAAATATCACTATTACTTTAAACAAATAAATAAAAAACCTGAGCAATTTATTTTCCATAAAACAAATATTGCCTTGAAACATGTTTAAAATCCCTAATTATCTGCATGAACATTTAAATACTTAGGGCGTGGTAACGCTTCAGAGAAAATAAAGAAAATGAAATCAACATCAATATGCCCATAGGTGGAAGAAAAAAGAAGTGCATGTATATATATGATAAAACAACTATCAAATGCTCACGGTTGCAAGCCGCTGATGAACCTTTTAAAATGGCATTTAAATACGCATACATTTAAACATAGAAAAAGAACAAAATAACGATTGTCTTCTCTGGATCGAGGGGGGTGAATTACAGCAATAACGAAAGAAAATGTAATATAATAACCAGTCGGCTTCGAACATATCAAAGCATTTGCTAGCATAAATGCTCTGACTAAACTTAGAACAATTTTTTTGTTCTTTTTTTCCTTTGATGAATGCTGGTTAATAATGTCTTCATTAAGTACCCTCTATAAATCTTCGACGGGGTGTTTTTATTTTTCCTTTTTTTTATTTTTATCCTCTCTAACCTTTCTCTTTGCAGTCCATTTTTTGAATTTTTCGTGTTGTTATTTTCTAAGAGATCATGTTTTTCATCTCCGAGGGTGGGCCAAGGTATTGCCAAGAGGGATCTCCACTTCCAAGCCGCCCAATAGCTGATATCGTCTGACCTCCCCTTCCCACTTCGTCTGAGGAATCTTTTGTTTTTTGTTTTTTACTTCCTATTTTTCTTTTGCTTGGGTTTTTATTCCTAAATAAGGGGGAGGGAAGAGAAAATGTATACACACCGGTTTGCAGAGCTGTAGTCGTCGGAAAGAGACAGTTCTGAGCCCAGGTAATTATCCAAGTACTTGGTTATGCACGTTGTTTCGGTCGATGGTATAGGGGT
>KK118438.1:46070-60247 GCA_000611955.2 Stegodyphus mimosarum
CAAAGTGTTTCTGTCTTTTTTTTTTTTTTTTTTAAGACACCATGAAGAGATGTTATTGTTTTCGAATGCCGGGTTGTATCTCTTGGGAAAATGAAAATATGTTGCTACTTGAGGGAAATATTTATTGTAAGCATGATGCGTAAGCGATCCTGGGAAACAAATGCTCAGCTACGACTTGCATGATTGCTTCTCCATTAAACAAGTGTACAAGAACTCTTCACAGCGTTAATATACAGTATCCGTTCCAGATACATGGACGTATAATAAACGAAATTTACCTATAAGAAAAGGGAAAATAATTAGTCAATTCTCATTGAAAAAAAATAGTATTGTTATTATTATAACATTGTTTAGTATTAAAATACAAATGCATTTAGTGAAAGATATATTGTTACATAAATGAAGTACTGTACACCTTGTAAAAAAAAAAAAAAGAGAGAAAGTTCGTTCTACAGAGTCGATTGACGAAATCAAACTTGCTTTTGCACCTTTCGAAAGTGCGTCTTGAGTTGTA
The DNA here is from genome assembly GCA_000611955.2 of Stegodyphus mimosarum. Lineage (NCBI taxonomy): Eukaryota > Metazoa > Arthropoda > Arachnida > Araneae > Eresidae > Stegodyphus > Stegodyphus mimosarum. Next base: position 46,585 of record KK118438.1, read on the forward strand.
TATTAGATTTATATATAGCATTAAGTATTCTGACACAAAATCGTACTTTTTCTGAGATGGCATACCTATTTTTTCCCATATTTCGATTCTACGACTCAAATTATATTGAAGTGCCAAGTTTTGTAAAAATCGCACGAGCAGTTTTTTAAAAAATGAGCTCTCAAAATTTTAGCTCCTCAATGTTAATTGAATTTGGTATGTGTTTATTAATATCCTTTTTTTTAACTAAACTTACTTGGTTCTTTTTCACTGCTCCAAATTTAGGTTCAATCTAAATAAAATTCACAGATATTTTCTGATTTGTTTTTAAATTTGTATTTTTGAACAATTTTTATAATTTTTTCAAAAAATTTCTTGAATCATAACCTATAAAAAAGTTTTACCGCCAACTTAAAGTAAATGTACTTCTAAGCACACCTGCAAAAATTTAGAGTTTTTTATCCCTAATTTCTCAAGATAAACGTGCATTTATATATTGACATGTTTTGAAGTTTGATATATTTGTTATAAACGATAAAACGCCAAATATGGTTTACTCACTTTGTTAAGATTATTTGAAAAAATGGAAGATGCAACTGTGAAAGGAAAATAGGTTACCATAAATTAAGAATTTTGCCACGTGCAGTATTCTTGGTACAAACTGAAAAACAAAAATGCGCCAAGGTAAATTTTAAAATTTCTGAATAAGTTTCCCACCAAATTTTATAAAATTTAATATTTAGGCATAATTTGAGTCATAGAATCTAAATATGGAAAAAAATAGACATGGCATTTCAGAGAAAGTCCGATTTTGTGTCATAATACCTATGTAAAAACAATGCTATATATAAATTTAATATATAACTCAAGTCGCGCTTTCGAGACTTGAAAAAATTAAATTAAATTCCGTCAATCAGCCCAGTAGAATGTGGCAGATATAGAACTGTTCCTCTTCTCTTCCCCCCTTTTTTTCTGTGCAGAATGTACATAATGTTTTTTTTAGTCCAAAAGGGCACTTTGCCCAGAAGGACTATTAATTCCGTTTTTGGCACTGCATAGAGTGGTCATCGGCTTAGGCTTAAGATGGCATGGGGCAGACAGTGCACCGGCGTAACGTCGATAAGGCATAGATAGCGTTGGTTAGGATTAACAATCTATGCAACCGACATTGCATAACGTAATCAACAGCGACGCATATCAAGAGAGAAAGAATTTTATTAAATTATTAGCCCAAAGGAGCGTTAACATAGAAGGGCTGTTAATTTCGTTTTGGCATTTTGCGTCGATTCACTAAAAGCGTTGTTTCACTTTTCAAATTTCTGCCACCAAATATTGTCGCCCTGTGTTATATTTAAAGAAATTAAATAATGAAGAATCTGCATAAATGTAGGTATGTTTCTCGCACTGTGAAAGGACAACGGTACCTAAAGACATCAAATTTTGAATAACGTAATCCTCCACCGAATATGGACATCAAAACAAGGACTTCAAAACGATCAATGGCAACGTTGTAAAAAAAAAAATTATCTGCAGCTCACGCGATTGTGTATCGGAAATTCTAAAGATATGCTCATTTAAAAATTATTTTGCGATATTGCTCTTGAACTGAGAACATGATATTTAATAAATAAAGATGACACACAAAAATGTTAACAAAGTCCCTTTCGTTGTAACATTAAATCTGAAAGCTCTCAGATTTTTAAAATTTTTTGTTTATTTTATGTAATATTATATTTTACACGCATAACTGTCGCCCAGACGGTATAATGGTTAGGAAAACCTACTGAGGTACCGAAGGGCCCGGATTCGAATTCCGGAGAAGACATCGATGTTTGTAAATGTATAGTGTCTGTGAGGCATGGGGGGACTCTAAATATGCGGCGAGCCGAAAGTTCTCTCCTGTGATTTGATCATGGAGGTACGAAGTAAGACCTTTCTTACCTCCGTGGATTTGGTGGAAGGGAGAAGGATGGGAGACCCTCAGATCGACCCACCGGTGTGCTTTCCCTCAAAATTGTGTGGAAAATAGAAGTTCAACCTCTCTTTGTAGTAGGCTATGATGTATCTCTGGCGAGCATTCTCACATGTAACATGGACACATTACTGAACTTAAGAACGTAAAACTGAAGCTAGTCTGGGCTTTTGTCGTTATAACCTTGTCTGAAGTTTAATTGCTAAATAACAGAAATAAGTAAAAAAAAACTACTGAACTTACTTTGCAGAAATAAGCCATTTTTATGTGAACGGGACACATTAGCTTGGAAAAAAAAGCACAGGGTACATTTACTCAAAGCATAAACTGAAAAGGTATTTTTTCCCTTCTTTTCACAGGCCTTCGGGGTGTAAATGGAAGTATGTTCGAGAGACCCAGCACTCGAGTCCCGTTGAGAACATTTCAGGTCTCCTCAGGTCTCCTCTTTCAAAATAACTTAATTTCAGGTCCTTTTTCAGGTCTCCTCTTTCAAAATAACTTAATGACTCTACAAACTATCAGGGAATGCCACAACTCACATTAAAGAATTTTAATAAATTGTGTGTTAACAAGCAGCTTAAATAATGTTTGTCTATTTTTTCATTTATATTAGGAAGCTGATGCACAGTGACAGTTATTACTGTAAAAAGATGTAAAAGTTAAGAAAATGTTGTAATAGCATTTTCATTTCAATTGCCTTAGAGCAGCATAAAACTAAAAAAAAAATTAAATACCTTTCATAATAACCTGATGGAGGTCAAAATATTAAACTGCGTGACAATGCTGTCATAGCAACCATCAACAATTGCTTGACATGTAAGCTTTTGTACCTGTCACCGAAGGCATAAAACATGTGGACACTAGCCAAAAGACATTCATTTTGATTTCACCAAAAATATAAATGTTATTTGGTATTACATTAATAATACTATTTATTCTGTTGCCCTGTTTCTTATATGAAATTGAATAAGTTGATATTTTTTGAGTAAATTATTTACGCACGTGAACGTATCATAAAGAATATATATGGGGATAACGGGAACTCTGAAAATGTCGATATTAATATTCGGCTCAAGGTAGTATTCAGCTTAAATGAAAAGCTGATGTTTAGCTTTTGAGGTATAATGTAACGTCATTAAAATAACGTGGACGCAAAAATTTAAAACAACAACTGATACAATATGGATGTAAATATAAATAAGTTAACAAGGAAAGTTAAATTTCTTGAACCCTACATCTCATCAGTAACTGTCCTGGAATCGAGTGTTAACGAAATCCGTTTTAAGCGTAATAATTTTTATATAAATGACCAAAGAGAGGAAGTTTGGGAAGAAAATGCAACTTCTATAACTAACATAAATTGTGATAAATATGAAGGGGAATAGGTACTGGATGAAAAAGTTCAGGTTGCAGCGTTGATAACATAGCCAAACGCTTTCTCAAACACATCTATACCCAGTGCTTACAATACTTTCGGAGATAAAGAAAACGGTTATATATATATATATATATATATATATGAATATATATATATAAAAAAAAGGATTGTGGCAAGGTTATCTGCCTAAGAGGAAAGATGCTGTCGTGGAGGAAAAAACACGAAAAGGACTGCACACCCGACCAGCCACCTTTAAGAGGATGTCATTATACATATGCACTGCTAAAAGCTCTTGTGCTCAAGGGTCTCTATTGCTAAAAATCCATATGCACAATTTTCTTTTGATTTTTCCATTAGATCTCAGTAGATCAGGAGATACAAATTTCTGTAAAATAGAGCTAAAGTTTACCTGCATTTGATAACCTGTATTTGCCTTTCAAGTATCAATTGACCAATGCTCACCTGCATTTGACATTTAAGAAGCAACAGATAGAAATTTCATTTCTATATTAAAGAGTTGCCTTTTTAAGAGTAACCTTTGGTTTACTCCAAAACTCTGCAAGGTTTTAAAACAGACACTCGAACTTTATTTATGTGCTACATATATTCTAAAAGAGGCTAAAGGGGCATGTGAATATAATTTTGATTTTGGAGTATAATTTAACAATCAAAATCAAACAGCGTAAAACTGTTTACCTTATTTTAAGAACAATACAGTTGCTGATAATTAGAAAGATAGTAATTGTCAGATATAATGATGTAGCAGTATTTTCAAACGGATGGATGGATGGACGGTTTGCTGATTTAATGGAGCATAATCTTAATTGGTTACAGTCCGCCAAACATACGCTAAATGTGATTCATCTTCGTAGAATAAAATTATTAAACAAAAGATAACAGTATTTTAGTGAGAACTGAGTAATTTTGCGATAAGCGTGTAAATGAACCCCACAAAAGGAATCCTAGTATAAAAAAAAAAGTAAAACAGCCTGTTTCGGAATATTAAAATAAGCAATTTTTAAAGCTCTGTTATATTAAACAACTGATATAATTTAATAAATGCTAAATTTTTTTACAATAAACGAATGAAGAATATTTGGTAACCTGATTTTACCCGTTTCAAGCATGTGCAGCGAAATGGAAGATGAATTTCCTGTCAAATACAATAATCCGTAAACAGTAAGCTATAAGAATGCGTCTAAAAGGGAAGTCTCAGGTTTTTAGACTGCCTTATGTTAGTTAAAAATTAAAACAACCCTTTTAAAAAAGGCACTAAATATCTATCGATCTATAGTGCTAATATATATCGAGAAAAATTCTAAATTTAGACAATAAATAAGTAAACAAACTATAATAAAACAAATCTGAAAGGTTTCAGATTTTAACTGTAGCTCAAAAGAGTTTGTCAAGTTGTTTTACTATCTCGCTGATCTCGCAGTCTACCAGTTTGCTGTTACACTCACTCCTACTAATCCATTTTTTTCGTCTTTTCAGCTTTATTATTAAACACCATTTTCTTCCCACTTACGTCATATAGAAGTCAACAGCAAAATTACAATAATTTTAAAAGCTGCGGAGAAGTTTACGTTTAGAATTCCCGATGCAGTGTTAAGTATTGGGATACATTTTTTTTTGGTCAGTCTTTTCTGATTTTATACCAATGTTCAATTTTCTGATTGAGATTGACTTTACAAACCTTTTTTTGTCTTTTTCTTATTAACTTTTTCTGTCTTTACTTTATTTATTAAATATCACGCTCTTGGCGCTTATGCCTCATAAAATTCGATTCAGGCGCTATTAAAAAAGGCACTTTTACTTGAGCTTACGGTATCTGTGAAAAGGATAATACTTCGCACAGATTTAAAAAAAATATATATCTGAAAGGTTTCAGGTTTTAAATTACGTCCAAAGGGGCGTTTTTTAACGTTTCCTGTGTTACCTTTATTTATTAAATATCATGTTCTTCGCACTTAAACCATAAAATTCAGTTCAACAGCAATATCGCAAAATAATTTTAAAATGAGTATATCTTTAGAATTTACGATACACAGTTCCGCGCGCGTTAAATAAATTTTTTTTCCTTCGTAGAATGTTGCCATTGCTCGCTTTTAAATCGTTTAAGTTTGTCCATCAAAAATTCGGTTAAAGTTTTACAAAATATGAAATAGATAAAACAAATTCCAAATTCGGGCTTCCGAATGCGCATATTCGGGTGGAAACGTAAGTTATTAAAAATTGGATGGCTCTAGGTACCATTGTTTTATCAGATTTGGAGAATTATACATACATTTATGCAGATTCTTCATTATTTAATTTCATTAAATATAATACAGGGCTGCAATATTTTGTGGCAACAGTTTGAAAAGTGATTCAGACTTTTAATGTTTCCAACACAAAATCGCAAAACGAAAACAATAGTTCTTCAGGGACAAAAAAACCTCTTTGGACTAAAAAAAAAAAAAAAAAACTTTCCGTTTTTATATTACCCCAAAGGGGCGTGCTTTTTAATGCTGTAGAAAAAGTTATAGAGGGCGCTGCGCCGCCAACCTATACAGTTAATTAAAATGTTTCAGAGAGAGAGAGAGTGTGTGGATCGTAGATGGGTGTGGTCATAGAGAGGTGTTATTAAATCAGCCATTGTGTAACTCCCACAAATCTGTAAATATTTGTACATATGTTTTGCTTCATAAAGTAGAATTAGAAGAAAGTAAGTGTCTTTATTCATCTCAGCATGACATTAAAAAATACCACCGTTGCGACGAGTCAACAAATTAAGTTTTTATTTTCATATAATTTCTGGTGCATCGGCCGGGAAGGTGAGTGGCACAATTTCTATTTGCATGCTATTTACCTCTGCAAATTAAAATGAGTCTCGAAGAAACTGTTGAGCGAAATAGAAAAATTAGAGGTTCGGTTCGAACTAGCGTCACAAAATTGATTAAGAAACTTGAAGACGAGTTACAAAATGAGAATCCAAATTTAGAACTGTTGCAGGAATCGCTTTCAGTGTTGATCGAGAGAGAAACTAATTTGTTAAAATATGATGACGTTATTAATGCTCAAAGTACTGTGCAAGAATTAGAAACAGAAGTAGAACATTCTTTAGAATACAGCGAATCCATCATTAGATGTAAATCGAAAGTTACGAGATACATTCAAAATGTTGGTAAAATCGAAACAACGTCACAAGTTTCTGAAATCAAAATTAATTACAATACTAAATTACCTCGTATTGCTTTAGAAACCTTCAATGGTGATTTATGTAAATTTACTGAATTTTGGGCTCAATATAAAGCTGCCATTCACGAAAACAATACGCTTCAAGATGTTGAGAAATTTAACTATTTAAGATCTTTACTCACCGGTTCAGCTGCAAAAGCTATAAGCGGATTACCATTAACAGGAGAAAACTATAAAAAAGCCGTCGAAATTTTAACTGACAGATTTGGAAAAAAAGAAATATTAGTTAGTGCGCATATGAACGTTCTCCTATCTTTGGAGCCTGTAAGTCGTTCAAGTGATGTATCCAGTTTAAGAAAATTGTATGATGAAATAACGGTTCAAACTAGAAGTTTAGAAACATTAGATATTAATTTTAATTCTTATGGCAATCTACTACTTCCTATTTTATATAAGTGTATACCCCAAGATTTAGTGTTACAATTTAGTAGAGAACAGAATTCCGGCAAAGAGTCAACAGTGTCAGATTTATTGTCGTTTCTAAAGAAAGAAGTAGAAGCACGCGAAAAGTCCTTAACTCTGGGTCTTAAAAATCAACAAACACTCTCGAAAACCAGCGCGAGAAATATTGACAGTTATCATAAAAATTTTACTCCAATTAAAAAGAAAATGGTATCAGCGGCGACGCTTAATACATCAGTTGAAACTTACATGTGCGACTTTTGTCTTAAATCTCACCTCTCAAAAGACTGCGACTTAAGTATTTCAGAGAAACACAAAGCGTTATATGATCAATTTAAGTGCAAGCGCTGTCTGAAAAAAGGTCACAAAAAACCATTTTGTAAGGCGAAATGGGTTAAATGTAATATTTGCAAATCTCAGTCCCATTTAGAGAGCCTGTGTGACTCAAACGTGCAAGAAAGTAAAACCAATAAAAATGTAAACGGAGTAAAAGAAACAAACGTCAGTTCACTATTCCTCGAAACGTTGAATAAACAAATTCCTAATGATGTGATTTATTACCAGACTTTGAGGGCCCAGCTAGTCGGAAATAATTCCACATTTAATGTTAGGTTGTTATGCGATTCTGCTTCCGAAAGATCTTATGTGTGTCAATCCATTGCTAGAAAAGCGGAATTGCCAACTGTTGGCAAGGAAAGATTAAGAATTCATACATTTGCATCTTCGAATCCGCCAGTAAAAGAGTTTAAAAGAAAAAGACTTGCATTAAAAAATAAAAGTGGATTTACTCTCATTATCGAGGCACTTGAAATTAAAACCATATGTTCCAATACCATAGCGAGGCCATCTGGAGATATCATAAATAAACTACGCAAAGAAGGATTTGATTTATCTGACAGTTACGATAGTGGTGTAGCAGAGGTGCAGATTTTAATTGGGAATGATTATTTGAACTGCATTTTAACGGGGAAAACACATCGTTTGACAGAAAGTTTAGTACTATATGAAAGCATATTCGGTTGGTCGTTGAGTGGTAGAGTGGGGGGAGAGAATAAGAAGCTAAGTTCTTCAGAGAAAGAGTCTACGGGTTTGTTTATACAAGTTGACACGGTAGAGGAAGAAAAATTATCGGAACAGATTCGTCAGTTGTGGGAAGTGGAAAGTTTAGGAATTACTAACTACGCGTCGGAAAGGAGTGAATGCGATAAGCAAATAATTAAGCAGTTTGAAGATGATTTGCAATACGTAGACGGGAGATATGAGGCTCGTTTGTTGTGGAATAGGAGTCCAGAGAATTTGGAAAATAATTTTGGTTTAGCGAAAAGGCAGTTTGAAAGGGTGCAGCGAGAGTTAAAAAATAACAACTTTGTGAGGGAACAGTTTATGGAGATAATTAAATATCAAATACAAAATAACATTATTCAAGAGTGTGAGGATACGAGAAAGGGATATTTTATGCCATTTCGTGCAGTGGTCCGTAAAGATAAAAAAAGCACTCAAGTTCGAATGGTATTTAATTGCAGCAGTTGTGAGAGAGGAAAGCTATCGTTAAACGACTGCTTAGAAAAAGGCCCAAACCTAAATCCGAATATTTTAGATATTATTCTTGCTTTCCGAAAATTTAAAATTGGATTCTGCGGTGACATAGAAAAGGCGTTTTTGATGATTGGGATAGCAAAGGAAGATAGGCAATATTTAAAATTTTTGTGGTATCCTGATAATGACAGTGAGGACTTTAAAATTATGCAAATGAACAGAGTATTATTTGGATGTAATTGTTCACCGTTTTTATTGAGTGCAACGATCAAATATCATTTAAAGAAGTACTCAGAAACAAACAAAAACTGTGTCGAGATGTTAAATAGCTCATTGTATGCAGATGATTTGTGTTATGGAGGAGAAAATGTAGAGTCAGCTTTTAGTCTTTCATCAGAAGCGGTATCTATTTTGAGAGGCGCGAGTTTTAATTTGAGAAAACTAAACACTAATTCTAAAGAGCTGTATGACTTGTGGCTGCAGAATGGGTTGTGTGAAGAAAGTAGGTTTGAGAGAGATAGTAAGTTGAAAGTGTTAGGCCTAGTGTGGAACTTGGAAGAGGATGTTTTGAGAGTTGACGTTACATCATTGTTGAGTAGTTTAGAATCGCTGAGAAATAGTAAAAGATCGGTGCTAAGTACAGCAGCTAAGGTGTTTGATCCAGTCGGATTTATTTCTCCATTTGTGGTGCGAATTAAGAGACTTATGCAGGAAATATGGGAGAGAGGTTTAGACTGGGATTCAGAGTTGCCAGAAGAGTTACAGTACAAATGGATAAAGTGGTGCACGGAAGTTAAGGAATTAAACGCGTTGAAAATAGAGAGGTACTACTTTTTAGATGTTCTAGGTAGAAGTCATTCGGTTGAAGTTCATATTTTTTGTGATGCGTCAGTGGTGGCATATGGAGCGGTGGCATATTTTAGATATGAGAATGAGAGAGGAGAGGTATGTACGTCGTTTATAATGTCAAAAAGCAGGATAGCGCCATTAAAAAAGTTGTCCCTCCCTCGGTTGGAATTGATGGGAGCCTTAGTTGCAGCTAGGTTAGGGAAATATTTATTGAGAGTGTTTCGGGATTTGGTAGGTAAGTTAGTTCTGTGGTCCGACTCAGAAATTTGCTTGTGGTGGATAAAGAGATCAGCGCGTGAGTGGAAGCAGTTCGTGTCGAATAGAGTTGCAGAAATACAGGACTGCACTTCGCCTGATAAGTGGAAATATTGTCCAGGATCGGAGAATCCTGCAGATAAGTTAACTCGTGGTGAAACAGCATATGCATTGGTGAAGGATACTAATTGGTGGCATGGTCCATCATGGTTGAAAGGTTCTGAAGATCAGTGGCCTGAGCAAAAGTTTAAAGTACAAACTGATATTCAGGACTTGGAACGTTTGAGCACTTATGTTCATGTTGCTGTTCCAGTAGGAGAAACTGTGTTAAACATTACTAAGTTCAGCAGTTTGGAAAAATTGTTGAGAGTTACAGCTTGGGTAAAGCGGTTTGTCGCCAAACTAAGAAAACGTATCTGTGAAGAAGGTCCTCTTACTGTATTGGAGGTCCAAGAAGCTGAGGAATATTGGATAAAACAAGTACAAAGAGAGAATTATTTTTCGGATATTCAACAACTAGAGAGAAATAATCTAATAACACCCGATTCTAATCTTTATAGTTTAGCACCATATCTGGACAGTAGAGGTATTTTGCGTGTCAGAGGTCGTCTGGAACAAGCAGAATTAATAGATGACGAAAAACATCCTATTATACTGCCAAAGTCGAAGTTTACAGAACTAGTGATATTTAGTGAACACATAAAAGTATTCCATTCAGGAGTTATGGCAACATTGTCCAAAATCAGGAATAAATTTTGGATACCTAAGGGAAGGCAAGTAGTAAAGAAAATTATTAACTCCTGCCTGGTGTGTAAAAAGTTTGCAGTGAAGCCCGTCAAACAGCTAACGGGTCAGTTACCAAGAGATCGTGTGGTTCAAAGTAATCCTTTCACGGTAGTAAGTATTGACTTAACGGGAGCTGTTATTGTTAGAGAAAAGGTGGAAATCCATAAAAAGGTGTACATAGCCTTATTTACTTGCGCCGTCACTCGTGCTGTACACATTGAAGTGCTGTACACATGTCAGCAAAAAGTTTCATTCTTTCATTGCGACGGTTTATAGCTAGAAGAGGGAGCTGCAAGGTGATTTATTCTGATAATGCCAAGAATTTCCGCAGCACATGGGAAATAATTAAAGGATTTAAAAGAGTCAGCGTAGATCCTACGGTGCGAGAGTTCCTAACATCCGAAGGAATTACATGGAAGTTCATCCCTGAACGTTCTCCATGGTGGGGAGGTTTCTGGGAGCGTTTGATGAGAAGCATCAAAGATCCTTTGAAGAAAATTTTAGGGAGAGCATTACTAACTCTCGAAGAACTCTCTACAATATTAACTGAACTCGAGTGTGTATTAAACAATAGGCCTTTAACATACGAGAGCAACGAGCTGGGTGAACCCCGCCCGCTCACACCTTCACAGTTTTTACTGCCAGGACGTGACACATTTAACTTTCCTGAGCATTTTTTGGAAATTTTCAACAAGGTGTCAGACAAGGAAACTTTAACTAGACGGAAGCTTTACCAATCTAAGCTCTTAAAATTAATATGGATGAAGTGGAAAGAGCAATATTTACTACAGCTTAGAAACGCTCATAACTTTGCTAATCCTTCAACTGAGCGTAACCTTAAGACAGGAGACGTTGTGTTGGTAGAAGGACCAAAACAATCTAAGCTACTCTGGGATATGGGAGTAGTTGAAGAAGTAATTGTGGGACGAGATGGACATATACGAGCGTGCATCGTTCGCACACCAAAAGGACAGTTCAGAAGAGCTATTCAGCTTTTATATCCTTTTGAAATTTAATTTAGGACATTTAATATTATTTGAGCCTTTACATTGTTTATATTATTGATTATTATGTTCATTTAATTATAGTGTATCATTTGTATTTTGGATGTAAGTTACTGTTTGTTATTCATTTATATATTCTTTGTATATGTCGTACTATTTAGCATTAAGCCATTTTAATTAATGTTAATATTGCTGTGTAAATTTTGTGTACTCTTATTAAAGAGTACAGGTGGGGAGTGCTGTAGAAAAAGTTATAGAGGGCGCTGCGCCGCCAACCTATACAGTTAATTAAAATGTTTCAGAGAGAGAGAGAGAGAGAGAGTGTGGATCGTAGATGGGTGTGGTCATAGAGAGGTGTTATTAAATCAGCCATTGTGTAACTCCCACAAATCTGTAAATATTTGTACATATGTTTTGCTTCATAAAGTAGAATTAGAAGAAAGTAAGTGTCTTTATTCATCTCAGCATGACATTAAAAAATACCACCGTTGCGACGAGTCAACAAATTAAGTTTTTATTTTCAAATGCTCTGTATGTTGCATGTTAAATATCATATTTTCATTTAAACCATAAAATTCAATTTAACAGCAATACCACAAAATATAAGTTCTAAACAGAAACAGCATATCTTTAAAATGTCCGATAGACAGCCTCGCGCACTGGAGATTTTATTCCGTACAGTGTTTCCACTGCTCGCTTTGAAATCGTTGAGTATGGCAATCAAAAATTCGTTTGAGTTTTACAAAACATGAAACAGATAATAAAACAAATTCGAAACTCAAAATTCGAGCTTGCAGGTGCCCATGTTCAGGTGGAGGATTACATTATTCAGAATTCGATGGCTCTAGGTACCGTTGTTTTTTTTTTTTTTTTTTTTTTTTTTTTTTTTTTCAAAATGCTAGAAACATACATACATTCATGCAGATTCTTCATTATTTAATTTCTTTAGATATAATACAGGACGGTAATATTTGGTGGCAACAACTTGAAAAGTGATGCAACGCCTTTAAGAGTTTCGACGGAAAATGCAGTTTCAAGACTAATATCCCATTTACGGATAATATTCATTTTCGGCTAATAAGGATCATATGAAAGCTTTTCTACATTTATGTGAAAACGTTTTCAACCATTTTAACCCTAATCTTTCTAAATATTTTATACATAGCGAATACTTGGTAATTTATTTAAGATTTCAGGTTAGTAATATTACAGTATTTATCCAACGTATTTATAGAAACGTCTGTGTGCTAAAATATTTTTATTACTTACACTGATAAATATGCAAATGATATTCAAATTTAAGACATAAAGTCAATTCGGAAACTGAGAAAACTAACGAGGAAAAATGTCAGAATTACCCAGCTGAGCCTGAAATATTTTCCCCTATTATTAATACTTGTAATCACGATGCGCTCACGCTTCTGCGGCCAACTCAATCATACTACGGGTCGCAACGCTCAGAAGGCTACATCAGAAACATTAAAAAAATACAAGTCGATCGTTTTTGTTGAGCATAATGTCTCTGAAATTTATTCCTCCCCTTTGATTTCGAGAAGCGCAGCGGAAACGGCACTACACCTAAACGCTCCGTCGCTAAGATGTCATCTCTCTAGATCTAGCGCGACCATGAGGAGACACGTCTCGCCTATTGCCTTGCCTGCGAACATGGCTGATTCCCTTGTTGCCTGTCTGTTGACGAGCCATGGGACTTGAATCCTGATGCCAGTAATCGCCTGAAGCATCAGTTATTGGACGAGCTTCGGATGACGTAATTATGCAACGAGGTTCATTATTTCGGCCATTACAGCCTCTGGGACTACTATTTTTATGTCATTTAAATGAGTCGACAATTCTGACGTTGGGAAAGGTGTTCCGTTTCTCTCGAGGGTATCAAATTTTCCTGTGAATAATTTTTTTAATATGAGTTCAGGACCTTTAATTTTGGTGTAATTTGAATAAAGTTACCCCAATTTCTGCTTTCTCGGTTTTCTGAATGGCACTTAACTTAGCCGCAATGAGAAGTGAATTTATAGGGTCAAGCAAATGGCATCCGCAATGGGGGCCACAAAATTATTAACTACTTTTTTTTAAAATGATAATCATGGTTTGTGTAATTAATTCAAAAATATATTAGTCTTGGGTTGTGTATTAAGACGGTCTGATAGATCCCCTTCCATATTTCAAGCCAGCTTCATAAAATCAGCACGGATGGCAAGATTCTTGCAAAAAATATGTATAGTAGTTTTTTTTATATTTTTTATA
>KK118438.1:60317-96182 GCA_000611955.2 Stegodyphus mimosarum
TTTTGTATTATAATTCTATAACCACTTGTTAAAAACGGATCAAGCAATACACTCAAAATATTCCAACCTCTAGATTATTATAACCATCTACATTATATTCAATGATGCGAAATTTTCAGAAGTCGAAATGTATGTTTTTTTTAATTAAAAAATGCATCCAAAATTAATTTTTCTCTGAAAGTGTCAAACAACCAGCAAATAGAAAAACTTGAATTTTGAAAAAAGTAAAACTTTGAAAACTTTAAACCTGAGTTAAGTATTTCGAAATGTTTAAGTCAAAATCGTGTCTTAGGAGTAAAAATTCCATTTCGAATCATCAGAAAATATCACTTTTATGCGTTAAAATGTAAATCCGAATTACAAATGCAAATATTTTTCCGTAAAAGATTCAGTCGAAATTTCTTTTCCTATTTTCTCAACATCAGGATGAAGAAATTTTGGTTTGAAAAGTACTTTTTAGCCCAAAGGCATTCACATTCATTAAATTATGCCCAGAAGGGCTATTAATGTCGTTTTGGCATGTTGCGTTGATTCACTTTTCAAACAATTGCCATAAAATACTACAGCCCTGCATTATATTTAAAGAAATTAAATAATGAAGAATCTGCATTAAATGTATATATGTTTCTCGTATTGTGATAAAAGCCATCAAATTTTGAACAACGTAATCCTCCACCGAATATGGGCATCTGGAAGACCTAATCTGGAATTTGGAATTTGTTTTATTATCTTTTTCATATTTTGTCAGATATTAAAGAATTTTTGATTAGGAAACTCAACGATTTCAAAGCGTGGATTGGAAACACTGTACGGAAGTACAAACATTTTTATCTCCAGCGCCCGATCAGAAATTCTAAAGATATACTCATCTTAAAATTCTTTTGCGATATTGCTGTTGAAGTAAATTTTATGGTTTAAGTACGAAAAACATGATATTTAATAAAGGCAACACACAAAAAGTTTTAAAAACGCCCCTTTGGACATAAGGTAAAATCTGAAATTTTTCAGGTTTTTTTTTTTTTTTTTTTTAATTAAGGAATCTTTTAGCCATAAAATGTAGAGCAGTGCCTCAAATGTGGGTGGCGATAGACTAGAGTGTCAGAAGAGAAGTTTTAGTGGGTCGCAAAAAGTTTTGGAGCCCTAATTTTCATGCTGTATACCTACCTATAGCTGACAAAAAATTAGAATTATTTATTCCTTCTTAATATTTGTTGCACATCATTATTACCGTTTTGAAGGAAACCACTTTTTTTACTAACCATGCTTATTATTTTGGTCTGGTATTTTGGCAAAGCAATATGCAATTATTTCATTGGATAACTTGTGCAGGAGGCCTGTTGCCAAAGTTTTATCACTTTAGAGAAATATTTGTAACAGGCCTCGTGCGCACGTGATCCAAAGAAATAAATGCATATTGACGGCTTGAAAACTGCTTATTTTTTATGAGAATTCCCACATGGCGTACATTTACAACAAATTAATCTTACAGTTATTTTCTTTTCTATCATTCGGCTATGCCGTTTAGATCAACTTATTCTAAATATGGGAGGTTATGCTGTACATCTTTAATTTCTGGAGAATTAATTTTTGAACTAAAAAGCATATCCTAAATACTTGGCTTAAAATTATTTCATATATTAAACTAATATCTTCATATGATGAGATCACAGCTCTATTTTAATCTCCTAATTTTTATGTCTCTTAATTTGAAAATATTTTTTAATTTTTTGGAACTATAAAGGCAAATTCTTTAAAAAGTTATACTGTAATCTATTATCTAATGTTTTCAATTTTCTACCACTAGAGGTGCTATTAGTCCCGATCAACACTTTGTTTATGGATATAGGAAATATAAAAAACATATATGGCAACACTAATAAAATGATGTTCCCACCAAATGTTATCGTAATCTATTATTTTTAAACAAATAACTCCCGAATAGGAATTAAAAAAATCTGAAAGGTCTCAGATTTTACATTACGCCCAAAGGGGCGTTTTTTTTTTTTTTTTAAAAAATTTAATGTTTTGTCATTTACCTTTATTTATTAAATATCACGTTCTTCGCACTTAAACCATAAAATTCAATCAACAGCAGTATCACAAAATATTTAAAAAGAGTGTATCTTTAGAATTTCCGTTACACAATCCGCGCACTGGCGATAATTTATTCCCCCGTACAGTGTTGCCATTACTCGCTTTGAAATCTTTGAGTTTGTTTGCTCAAAAATTCCTTATAGTTTTACAAAATATGAAATAGATAATAAAACAAATTCTAAATTTGGGCTTCCAGATGCCATATTCGGGTGGAAAAGTATGTTATTCAAAATTAGATGACTCTAGGAACCGTTGTTTTGTCACAATGCGAGAAACATACATGCATTTATGCAGCTTCTTCATTATTTAATTTCTTTAAATATAATACAGGGCTCTAATATTTGGCGGCAACAATTTGAAAAGGGAAACGCCGTTTAATAGTGTACGACGCAAAGTGCCAAAACGAAATTAATAGCCCTTCTTGGCAAATTGCCCCTTTGGGCTAAAAAATGTAGAGCAACGCATACTACTCAATCAAGAATTCCAAAGATTCAAGAATTCCAAAGATATGCTATATTTAAATATTCTATGATTTTGCAATTGAATTTTATGTGGCATACGTGAGAAGAAAATGATGTTTAACTGATAAGGATAAAAATGCAAAAATTTAATAATATAAGGGCAGACAAAGTTACGTTATGTTCTCTTACTAAGGAAACAGAAGACTGATATTACGGACTTAGAGAAAAGACTGAAATTAATGTCAGTACTTAACACTGTATCCATAATTCTAAACATATGCTGCTTTTAAATATTTTATGATTTTGCTCTGGAATTTTATGAGACGCAATGCGAAGAAAGCGAAGTTTATTAGTAAAGTTACATAAGCAAAAAATTTGCATTAGTCGGAGTGAGTCTAAGAGCACATTGATAAATAGGGGGCACAGCGAGAGCACCCCGCCCCGGGAAAAAAAAAATAACCGTCTTCTCAAAATGTGAATCCTTTCGGCTCTGTTCTTTTTTTAATTTAAAATTTTATTTTATTTCTTTTTTAATCTAAGTAACAGCTTAAATACTCTTACATACTCAATCACATAGCAGTGAGTGTCAGCTGACTGGGAAGTACAGGGATATTGGAGCGCAAAAGTTTGTGCTAAAAAAGGAACTACTAACAAATTGATAAATAGGGAATTCAGCAAGCTTCATAACTCATATTTGTGTGTGTAAACTAGCAGAAAAGCTTGGCAGTGTCTTCCGGATAAGGAATACAAATATTCCAGATTTTCCTCGTGCTAAGCTGTGGCAGCATCTTTTTGCATTAGAGTAAGGAAACTTTCCAGTGACTCTGGACAGCCTATGAATAAAGAACATTTAAATGAATGTTCTGCACTTAATAGTTTTAATACTGTCACCCAGAAGTACTGGAAATCGAGACTGCTAAAGGCTTAATTGCCAGGCATTTGCACATAATTAAAAAAAATTTTTTTCAGTCTAAAATTTATACTTAAGTTCGAAATACGAAGAAATTGTCTGCGCTGAATACGAAGAACTTGTCTGCGCTGAATACGAAGAACCAAGAATATTTTTCATCGTGACAATTACCTATTTTTACGTCCTTGCACAAAGTAAAGAAAGTATCGTAATAGTGAAAAAATTCGGGTATCATATTTCAACAGAAATACCCATATTGACAGCTCTCGAATCCATTTGGACGACTATTTGCGTGACGTTTGTATATGTGTTTCTCGCACTGTGATAAAACAACGGTACCTAGAGCCATCAAATTTTGAATTATGTAATCCTCTTGCGAATATGGGCATCCGAAAGCCCAAATCTGAAATTTGGAATTTGTTTTATTATCAATTTTATATTTTGTAAAATTTTAAAGAATTTTTGATTAACAAACTTAAGGATTTCTAAACGAGCAATGGCAACGTTGTACAGAAAAAAAGAAGCATTTTTATCTTCAGCGCGTACTACTGTGTATCGGAAATTCTAAAGATGTGCTCATTTTAAAATTATTTTGCGGTATTGCTGTTGAATTGAAGGTTATGGTTTAAATGCGAAGAACATGATATTTAATAAATAAAGGTAACACACAAGATGTTAAAAAAAGCACCCTTTTGGACGTAATTTAAAATCTGAAACATTTAGATTTTTTATTTGAGCGAAGTGTTATCCTTTGGCAGAAACCGTAAGCTAGAGTGAAAGAGCCTTTTTAACAGAACACGAAAAATCCGGATTTTCCCTTTTATTTTCTTTATATTATACTATAACATAGAAATGTTTTTGACTTAAGCTATAGTAACTTCCTCTGCATATGATCACTGAAAATTTAAATAAAACAAAGCTTAAATATTTGACAGAGATTTGGGCGCGGAACAGGTAAGATGCTCTTCTGTGATACTATGGCTTAGATAGTATTCTCTAGAGCAGCGATTCTCAAGCATTCTTTGCTCTATGCACCTCTTTTACCGTTGCTAGAGGATTATCAACTCTTCCTTCGCAAAACTTGAAAAATACAGCTATATATATTTAAATTTAGATTATTTTTTAATGCGTTTTATAAACTAAAGAAGAAGAAATATCGTAATTTTTAAATCAGATTTAAGCTCGAAATGGTTTGTAACAAATCGTGGCCATTCACTCGCAGACAAAAGAAGGAACTAATGATAAATATAATTAATTTTACTACTTTGATAAAAGCAATTATTCATCAATGAGCTTTTTGTAAACATCGCTCAAGCCATTAAACGATGGTATAGTTTGAATCGTTTTTGCGTGATTACGGCAAAGTCTCAAGGGTTATCTGCTTAAGCGGAGGGATGCCTTCGTGGAGGACTTTTAAGGGAAACTGGCTCGTATACACGTTACACATGGGGGAAAACTATGAAAGCGCCCGCTGGATTCGAACCTCGGACTAAGCTACCAGTGTTCAGCGACTTTTTACTGGTGGGCTTTTTACGACCACTGGTGGGATTTTTAATGGTATAGTTATCTCTCTCGTTTGATTTTTTTTTTTTTTGCTATCGAACTAGTTCGCAGCAAAGAAGTTTCGTAAGTTTCTCCATGAGGAACGCTGCCACGTTCCTTCAGAAAACGCTCCACGAAAATATTCTTCATTTTAAGGTAGT
This sequence comes from Stegodyphus mimosarum, assembly GCA_000611955.2. Taxonomy (NCBI): domain Eukaryota; kingdom Metazoa; phylum Arthropoda; class Arachnida; order Araneae; family Eresidae; genus Stegodyphus; species Stegodyphus mimosarum. Next base: position 65,486 of record KK118438.1, read on the forward strand.
GTGCTTTGCCGAAATACACTAACGCAGCTCAAAAGCATTTTCATTTTGTTCGTAGATATCACTTTCAAAATTTGACAGACATTAGCAAAAATTACTTAATGATATTTGAGTTCCAAACATTCATGACTTTTTTATGATATTTGTTAAAAGGTGGCTATTGTAGTTTTCAACTATTAGACGCCCTCCGTGTAATCAACTCTGCTATCTTCCTGCTACTTCTGCGACATAGTTACATTTTTAGTGGCGTTTTTGATGAATTGACTAAAAACTAAGAAAAAAAATTTGTTTTGTCGGTGTTGTTAACTACCTGCAAAAACAAAGTAAATCTGAGCACTTTTAATTTCTGAATTCACGATACGGTGCTTAATAGACACTGATCTTGCCAACTCACAGAATATTAATTAATCAATTTAATAATAAGTTCGAAATTTAATATCTTTCCGTTTTAGTAGCTTGATTTGTACGAAAACTCTTCAGAGAAATTTTTACTCGTTACGATGTAAAGTGAACATTTGGAATATAGTAGTAAGGAAAAAAATAAAATACTTAAATATATGTTTACTGAGTCCTTCAATTAAAAAAAATATCGTAATATTATATCTTTTAAATTGTGACTTGAAATGCCCTTTTTGAAAATTCAGTCGAAATACATCAGGAATAAATATAATGCAAGTATAATTAATTAACTCGAGATAGTACTTTCTCCATTAAAGGAAGCTATGTTAATACGTGATCATAATCCATGTTTAACCATTACAATTATCTGGATTACGTTTTACTGTATTTACAGTTCAGAGTATAGATGAAAATGATATCAGAGAGTTACGGTAATTGAAGAGAGATAATTGAGTTATATGTACACATTTATTATAATCGCTAGCCGTCACTCAGAGCATCGGCATATTTGTTTCCTATGCTTTGAAATTCATCAAATCAAATTATGTTAGGTATAATATTTTAACCTAACCTATATGCAGAGGGTTTTCACAAGGTTTGCACAAACAAAATACCTTTTATGATTCAAACATGTAGACTTTCTATGTATGACAATTTTAATTACATGACACTTTAAAAAAAATAAAATTTTTAACCGTGCTTACTGCGTTTTAAGTTAGCGTGTTATTCCTCATTATATTAAATATCTTTTCACGGAGGAAGGAATCGGTTTGTAAAACTGTCTGTGAAATCGATCGGTAATCTTAAACGCTTTCAAAAAGAAAAAAAATATTGACTTAGGATATTATTAAATTGAATTAAGTAAAAAAAATTCACATTTTAGTAGTTCCTTAACTAGCAATTTCTTAAGGAATTTTTCCCCTCCTTATTAAATGCCTTCGTAATATAATTGGAAGCACACTCGTTCAGCAATCAGGAAATCCAGACTTTACTTAACTTTGCACCAGAGACTGAAAAAGTAACTGTGTTAGAGCGCATATCAGTGCAACGTCCGGTATTAAGTTTTACTAAAGCATAACTCAAACATTTTCCTCTCTTCCCTTTGATTCACGTTACATAAATTCGTTCAGGTCAGAAGATTATGCAGATTAACAAGCCAAGCGACAAGCGAGTTTAAAAGTTAGCATCGGTTAATTGTAATTCATTCCTTGTGAAATGGAGAACCGCCGTGCTCACCGTCAAGAACTATTACCAGCTTATTTGGAAAGAATCAGCTATTATGTTCGAAGTCGCACTTATTCCATATTGCCGCTCGAAGTTGATAAATGCTATTTTATATTGATCAGCTGAAATTTCTTCTTTGAGATGCCTTAATTTTGTTAGTTGTGAATTTCAGGGCAGGTAACCTAAATATTGTTGCTGTTGTTGTTGCTAATCCCCTTGGGGCAGGAAAGTCTACACCAAGTCCAAGAGACCTTGCCGAACAAATAAATGACACACGTCGTCCTGCTCAGCAGACAGCTGTCTCAGGGAGACGCCTATACCTAAATATTAAAAATTATTGCCAAGAAATCATCGATCTTTCATTTGCAAATTTTCCCTCTGGTTGTAACAAACGAGGAGTGGACAAAAAACACTTGTTGAAATTTAAATCTGTGTTTTGGGTGTTACTTGTCTGTAATCAGAGCGACAGTTCACCAGCAATAAAGTAACTTTGAATTAAACTTCGAACATTTTATGTGGAAGTAGTTTTAAGAATAGGTTGTGGGGTTTCACTTATTTAATTCAATGTTCAAAACCTTGAACCCCACAAAACACTAGTAAGCGAATAATCACCTAAGTGTGTGAACAAACACGTAAGACTTAAGAAGGGTTAACTTCCCTTTATTTCTCAGAATAAATACAATCAACTCCTAACTCGTAGTATACACAAAGCCTCCACTTGGGCTTGAACTTGAATAATTATGAAACTAAACTAACTAAGCTTAACTAAAGCTAACTGAAAGCTATAGCCGAAGCTATCAGGATTCTAAGTAGATGACCACTAAATATTAATTAAATCGGCGAAGCCAAGCAAGGGCCTAAAGTATGGCCGAGCGTAGTAATATCTAACAGAGACGTAGCCAAAAGGCAAACGCGCGCTAGTCAGGAAATCAGACTGTCTCTCTCGAAGTTGGTGAAACATCGAGTTAAATAGTACTCTTACTCATTTGCATTCAATGTGTTTCTGAAATTACATTCTGGTAGGAAACTGTAAGCTAAAGCTAGAAAGATAGGATAGGTGCATAACTTAAAATAACTGTTAATAAAATTAGGATAAACCTTACAAGGTTAATGCATATGAGTACTTAACTCTAGGAAACATATGGATGAATGCAGTCCTCATAAGGATGCTTTACACAAAAGTTCTAAAATATAATCAATACATTAATCAGCCAAAACATTATAACTACCGACCTAATACCGTGCTGCTCCGCCTATAACTCTCAAAACAGCTTTAGTCGGTCGTAGCGTGGAGTCTACAAATTTTTGCTAAACGTTTGAAAGAAGAATCATATCAGATTTCCAAGCAGGGGTCACACAATTCCCACATATTTCACAGAGGTGTAATTGGCGAGCTCGCGCCCCATGATTTTCCAGATATATACTAAATAGGAGTAATCGTTTGCACTCGAGAGTGACTCCCGGTCACCACTTGATTTAAAACCGTAACTCGAGAGGTGACTCTCGGTCACCACCAAATTTGATGCGGTAACTCGAGAGGTGACCCTCGATTACCACTCGGTGTGACGGGACAGTTCGAGCGATACCGATGTTTATTTAAGCTTGGCTTAGGCAATATCGCTTAATGAATATATTCAACAATATATGTGCATAAACAACTTCCAATCTTTAATCTTAAACATATTTTTTAGATTTATTTTGTTATATGCTACTTCGACATTACTTCGAACTCGACAGTCATGACAATAGGAAGATACGGAGCCCAGTAAACATGTAATACGATGAAAGTATCAGTTTAAGTGAAGGTGAGTTCAATTTTTCTTTGGTGAAGAAACGAAATTATATCTGTGCATAGCCTGTTTACATATATGACTTTTCTCTATACAGGAAAAAAGCAGTTTTGAAGATCGCGATGAAGTAAGTATGTAGAGTTTCCCTTATTTTGCATAACAAATATATTTTCAGTTTCATACCTTTGCTGAACTTCTCAACTTCCCCTAGTATTTTTTCGCCAGGATGTAAATTTAAAGTTAAATGAAGTGAATATTTAAACGGGTGAATCTCTGAGTTTTTCAAAGTGTGTTTTCGCTAGCCAGCGCACGTTTCGTTGCTATCTCGCTGTTACGCTAGTAAACCTCTTGGCCCTTTCGGATTATCGTCACGCCTGTTAGGTTTCTGTGAGTCAACCTCTTAGGTGTAAGATTTTTGTGAGTCAACCTGTTAGGTGTAATTTAACGTGCTAATCCAGCAATATTTTATTTTAGATTTCGACTTGAATTATATTTACGTTTAAGTTTCACGTTTAAGTCGTCAAGTTGGCGGTGTTTTTGTAACGCACAAAGATCGTGCCTTTTTGTTAAACTTTAAATTGATAAAGGATTACTTTTCCCCCTTCTTCTGCGCTGGTAATTCCTTTACGCCTGTGTAAGAATTCGCCAGGTTCATTGTAGGATCTTGAATTACGTAGTTTATGTGGAATAACAGAGACACATCGTACAAGTGGTGTAAGAAAGCGAAAAATCAAAGTAATAGGTAGTGAATGTGAAAGCAACATTGATTCCTCAGAACAAACAGAAAATTCAGAAAGAATAACTTGCACGCAACCCGAAGAAATACGACAGAGAATACCATTTGTATCTGGCGAAAAAGTTGCAGGACCGCAAGTATCTTTCGACATAAAAGTACCATTAGATTTCCGTGATGTTATTTTAAATTAGCTTTAAGAAATTCATCAAAATACGCAGGAAATCGTCTCGAGTTCCTGGTTCGTCAAAACGAAAAAGGCCGCGAGTGCAAAGGCGAAGACCAGGATATCAACTGCAATTCATCAACATTTTTCAGTAACCAATGTAGACAGTTCCAGCTTCGTGACAAGAAAAGTTGCTTTACTGAAAGAGTCCATTTCTGCTGAAGAAGACAGAAGCTATGAAAAGGTATGATTGGTCATCAATGATATTTGCATAGTCTTCAGCATAATGTGTTCTATTACAAACATCAAGCTCAAGAACGTCTATGGGAGAGTTTTCCAGAACATTATACCTCCCCTGCTATCCTGTTTATGTCCTCTTAGAAGTAACGATCAAAAGCTCGTCTCGAGGATAACGTATCCTGACACCGCCATCAACTTGATGTTAAGGAAATCGCAATTTATCGAACCAAGCAAATTCTTTCCATTATTGTATGGTCCACTCGTGATGATTGTCGTTAACGTTGATGTTGTTGGTTAACAGAGACACAGGAGAGAAGCGTCTGTTGCTGAATCCCACATCCAACAAAATCCAATGAATTCTGTGCTCAAACACGCTTGTTACTAACATGCAGTATATTCAGCTGCCAGTTAAGTCACAAGCAGCTGTCCATTTGCTTCCAAGAAGTGAGATATTCTCCTATGCCCAAAGTCATTGATCAAACATGGGACGCCCAACACCTAGGCGTCTGCTACTGATTTCGCTATCCTTCTTCCATTTTTCATAAGTCTTGAAAGGGTAGTTCGCGAAGAAATGATGACTGCTGCTGTTTCGGAGATACTCTTTCCTCGCGGTAAATTCATTAGCTTTCCCATAACTTACGCCCGCCAGCGGTAGAGTGATAAAGTCGTTGAACATTGGTAGTTAGGTCCGGGTTTCGAATCTCAGATAACGGACTGTACATGAGAGTGTTCGGGTTCTTCCGCACGTATAAAGTGAATATGAGCCAATTTCCCTTAGAAAATCCTTTACGAAGGTATCCTCTCTTCACGCAGATAACTCTCGAGTGTTATAATCAAATAAATGAAACCAACTCATTGCTCGTATGTGTAGTTAACAAAATGAAGCCTTGGAATCTCCGGCTGCTAGTATATAACATTTTTACCCTGTCATTGTGCTCCCTACATAATGCTGACGAGTACGTTTTCAAAGTACATTGGTGGTAATAATGCTGTGGCTGATCAGTGCGTACACATGTACATATGGTATGACACTCAACTCAAACACAAGGAAAAAAGGTAAGTAAAATTTAGAGGAAGTCAGGGATAATCATGTAAGGTATTTCTCCCGTTTCTTAGCATGCCTTTGTGGTATAATGGTCAGCACAGTTGGCAAGTATTCGAGAGGTCCGAGGTTCTAGTCCGGGCGAGGGCACTGCTAATTTTTCACGTCTCCTGCTTAAAAAAAATCCCGATGACTTTATAGTGGGTAGACAGCCAAACTATAAGGTGGTGGATGATGATTCCCCACCACTAGGATTTGGCGGTTGTGTCCCCTAATCCCCAGTCGGTGTAGAATAAAAAAAAATCTATACCTTATGTCTCCCCTTGAAATGCCCCTTGAAAAGAAGGAGTATATAAGGTATTTCTCCCGCCTTCTAGCATGCCTTTGTGGTGTAACTGGAAGCATACTCGACGCGTATTCGAGAGGTCCAGGGTTCGAGTCTTGGCGACGGCATTGCTCATTTTTCACATCTCCTGCTTTAAAAAAGTACCTAATGTCTCTACAGTCATTTACTGATGTTAAATAGAGACTGAAACTGAAAAAAGAGTCAAAATAACTTCATAAATTTCGAAATACATCTTTATGTGTATACATTATTTAATATATATATACATGCAGTCTAAATTTCTTAATTAATAATGTGTGATTTTTTTGTAGATGTGATTGTTTCGTATATACACTATCGGCTCATAGTAGTTTGTTTTTCACGCTGGTTTATTAGTCATTCTTTTTAAGTTTAAACCTCTGGAGACTGTAAACTATTGTTATGACCACCCATTCAAGACATATTTATTTTATCAAACATATTTAACCACCTTTTACAGCTTAGCTTCTGAAAATGTTTCTTAGAAAAGAGCTTCAAATTTTAAGTCGTTTCTTGTAAATTCGCTCTAAAAAACTTCATTCAAGTGCTTGATTTTATTGGCACACAATCCAAATAACATTACATTGCGCTAGACACATTCAGTCAATTGCTAGAGTAGGAGGAAACAGAAACAGTTGCAAAATATTATTTGTAACGATGCTCACTTATTTTTACTTAAATGTTTACTAATGCTAAATCTGCACCGAGGTACATTATATCACATTTTTTAATAATTACAATAATGATGCAAATATTCATAAAAAGTAATCTGATTACATTTAAAATTATATCAGTTAAATTCGTTGTAAATTTTATCAGTTACGTATATTTATTATTTAAAATATAAAATAAGGAAATAAATTATTAAGAAGTATGGGTATTGCTTTTAAATTGCCAAAGTTACACAATAATGCATTGAAACATAAATTGAAAGTCCTATGGGGAATGACAGCACTTTGAAAGATAACTGTTTGCCAGGTGGTGTCGTGATTAAATCAAAGATTTTTATGTCTCTGGAATAGCAACACTTACCATACCGATTGGAGGATAAATGCATAGGTAGTGTTAAACTCCAAAATTGAAAAGATTAAGCTTGTAGAGACATTAGGCTATCTCGAAGCATGAGACATGAAAAATGAGCAATACCCTCGCCGGGACTCGAACCTCAGCCCTCTCGAATACGCGCCGAGTGGGATGGCCATTAAACCACGAAGGCATGCTAAGAAGGAGGAAGAAATACCTTATATACTCCCCCTTTTAAAAGGCGATTGGAGATTAGGGGACCCAGTCGCCAAATCCTGGTGGTGGTGAATCATCCTCCACCACCTTTTTTAGTTCGGGCGCCACTGTAGAGACATTAGGTTACTTTTAAAGCAGGAGACCATGAAAAATGAGCAATGCCTTAGCGGGGACTTGAACCTCGGACCTCTCGAATATGCGCCGAGTGTGCTGGCTATTACACCACGAAGGCATGCTAAGAAGGCGGGAGAAATACTTTATAAGCTGCGATCATTACTGTCAAAAGAGCCTAATTAAATAATAAAGAATACCTTCTAAAGCATTTTAAATTTTCTTTTTACTGCCCTTTTTAAAATAAAAGCGAACGAATATTTTATTAAATGCAATTTTTCTTACCCATATCTATATATCCTTGGCAGAGAAAGCCTCAGCTCTACGGCTAAAGTACTCAATCATAAATTATATTTCAGGGTTTTTTCAGAGGCTTGCTTTAAACTTCTATGTGCGAATAGGAGAACAGGAGAATCAATATATTTTCATTGTAAAAAATCGTATACTGTCCTAGTTTTAGTCTGTTTACCTTGAGTAACTTTTAGTCTGTTTACCTTGAGTAACTTTTAGTCTGTTTACCTTGAGTAACTTTTAGTCTGTTTACCTTGGGTAACTTTTAGTGTGTTACTGTGGGTCGCACTTAACTAATATGCAAATCCCTTACTCTAAATGAGTTTTTTCTATTGAGAAAGAGTTAATTTGCGTTTGTCAAAATCTCATTGCTATCTCTTAGGACTCCTTTATTTACTAATACTTACTAATACTTAATTTTTTTACCGTAGAATTAAAAATATATGTATAATCAAATATTTCCAAATATAATATTTTAAACTTTGTGAAATGAATTAGCACGTAATTTTACACTTCAACTACCCCGCTGAATTGAGATAATAAATAATATTGGGATTTTTCTTAAACAATAATAGCAACAGAAAATATATTAAAACAGTTATAAAATATAGTAAGCAAAATCGCGAATTCTAACATTTTGTTCTTTTGTGTACATTTTCTAAACTATTTCTGTAATTCAACGATGCTTTAAAATTAGGTCGAAATATTAGATAATCTATTTTTGTTATTATTATTATTATTATTATTATTATTACAACTGAAGTTACGACATGAGTGTACGTTAACACCATCTGAAGTATCAAGCTTGCATTATTTCAAATACATTAAATTAAGATTAATAAACCTCTTCTTCAAACGTATGCGTCTGCATTTCTAAGATTCTTAAGTGGCGTTAGGTGTAAAAAATGATGAAACGAAAAATTTCCTCCGTATTACTGTATTAATTAGCAAGGATAGGGAAATAAAAAAAATTCTGAATGCGAGATTAGCTTCGTTTCTGAAAATCTTTTCACTTTCTTCTTCAGTCTTTTTCCTGCTTTTCCTTGTTTCTTTAATAATCCTCAAAATCTCATAATTCTTGGCCTTCTGTGCTTCTTTTTTCAAGAGTTTATATACCCCCAGAATTAACTTTTCAGGGACTTTACAATTTCATTATTATTTGACAATCATTGAATAATTAAAAATACCTTCTTTGACAAACTCCGAAAGCTAAAGCACCCGCACACATACTTGTGAAGGAAAAAAAGAAAAGAAAAGGAACTTTTTTTTCCTACCCCGCATCAAGACTTATAATCGAAGAACTTCAAATTCCGCAATTCTGCGCTGACAATAATCCCCTCCCTTTTTAAGTCATTCTCATCATTAAAACATTTTAATTAAGTTGAGAAGTTCCATTTTATTAAGGATACTTCTCTTCTACTTCATTTTTAATTAATTATAAATTAGGGATTCAATGGAATGCCTCAGATTTAAAACTTTGCCTTCCGTTAGAAAGAATTTGGTATCTATGTACTGTGAATCATGTCATTTAAAATTAAGATGTCTGAGCGCATTCTAGATGCTTTATCGTGAAAGAATTTTCAATATTAAAGCAGATTTCAGCCGTTTCGCAAATAGTAATCGTCGTACCGTAACGCTAATTAGCCAGTCATTTCTCTTAAAGACAATGAAATATTAAACAAGGCTGCAGTCTTTTAATGCTGCTTCTACTTGTCGGTTAATCAGCTCTTAGAGAATTTGCTCTGTTGCTGTTTTCTTTAACTCGAAAGGCGTTATGGAATTTTTGGTCTGGCAACCAGCGGTTGAGGCGACAATACATCTGCTGCTTGTTTGTTACTATTTGTCACACTGAATAAAAGGAAACTGGTGACATTTTCTTTCCGTGTCACATATATCGAAATTAACATTTTGAGTTCTGTATCTCGTTCGTCTCATTATTCTGGCATAAAGACTTCGTTATGTATGGATAGCCAGACGTGTCACAAGTTGTTCAACTTGGGTCACTGATAGTTGACATGATAATATGTCTTTCGTTTATTTGGTCCTATTTGTTATGTTGTACTAAATAGCAAAGTGGGAGATTTTCGTGCTGGGAGATATATGTATTGAAATGTAAAAGAATTCTACCGAATTTTTCCTGAAGTACGTTTTCAGATTGTTTCACCTCGATTATTTTACGGACTCATAATTTATAATATCTCATTTTAATTTTATGTACTTGAATATTCATATTTAATAAATACATCAGTCTGGAATATAATTCTGTTTTTAGCGTTTGGTTTTAGTTCAAAGGGGTAATTTGCCTACAGAGACTATTCATTTCGTTTTGGTATTTTGTGTTCATTCACTAAAAGCGTTGTTTCACTTTTCAAATTGTTGTCACCCAATATTATCGCCCTGTATTATATTTAAAGAAATTAAATAATGAGAAATCTGCATAAATGTATGTTTCCCGTATTGTGATAAAACAACGGTACCTAGAGACATCCAGTTTTGAATATTGAAAGTTTCCATCCGAATATAGGCATCTGGAAGCCCAAATTTGAAATTTGGAATATGTTTTATTATCGATTTCATATTTTGTAAAGCTTTAACGAATTTTTGATTAATAAACTCAAGGATTTCAAAGCGAGCAATGGTAACGTTGTACAAAAAAAAACACATTTTTATCTTCAGCGCCTGAGAATTGTGGTATCAGAAATTCTGAAGATATGCTCATTTAAAAATTATTTTGCGATATTGCTCTTGAACTGAATTTTATGGTTTAAGTGCGAATGATATTTAATAAATAAAGGTAACTCACAAAACGTTAAAAAAACGCCCCCTTGGACGTAATTTAAAATCTTAAACCTTTCAGATTTTTTTTTAATTTTGTATTTCTTCTTTTGAGTTTCAGAAATATTAGTCTATTGATAAAAAGATGGGCTTCGAAGGAGTATCATAGAAAAATAAACGTCAGATCGAAAAGATTGACCGAAATCCTTCAGCACATGCGTCTTGACCAAATATGTGTTATCTGTAGGATTACAAAAACACACTAAAGGAATGTATTAATTCATTGCATTACATCTCCACACCCATACATATGTACATAATTGGGGAAAAGCGGTTGACCCCCATTCGACCAATCCTTTTTCAGTGATGAATTATCATCCACCTGCTTCGATGTGGGGCTCCTTGTGGTCTCACAGAAGAGTTGAAATACTAGGAGGCAAGAAAGCTGCTGTTTAGCCAATGACTTTGGTCTGTTTTTTTATTAGTTCTATTGTTTGTAACCTCTGTTTATAAGCGTTCCTTGTATTTTAGTTCCTTGCAAATTTTTCATGAACCATTGAAAATAAATTAAATAAATAAAAATAACCTGTAAGCATTCAGATTTTATATTATGCCCAAAGCGGCTTTTTTTCCCTTCTTCCCCCCTTTTTTTAACGCTTTGTGTGTTACCCTTATTTATTAAATATCATGTTTTTCTCACCTAAACCTTAAAATTCAACAGCAATATCACAAAATAGCATATCTTTAGAGTTTCCGATACACAGTCTCGCGCGCTGGAGATATTTTTTCTTTTTTCTTCACAGTGTTTAAAATCGTTGAGTTTGTTAATCAAAAATTCGTTGAAGTTTTACAAGATATGAAATAGATAATAAAGCAAATTCTAAATTTGTAATTCGAGTGGAGGACTACGTTATTCAGATATTCAAAATTTTATGTCTCCAGGTACCGCTGTTTTTTCACAGTGCAAGAAACATACATGCATTCATGCAGATTCTTCATTATTTAATTTCTTTAAACAAAATACAGGTCTATAGCATTTGGTTGTAACAATTTGAAATGTGAAACGCCGTTTATAGTGAACCAATGCAAAATGCCAAAACGAAATTAATAGCCTTTCTAGGCAAATAGCTCCTTTGTGCTAATTATCATCCCCAATTTTTATTTGAAACATTATAGAAAACGAGTAGATTTGGAATGAAGTATCAAAGGACTTGCTCGAGCTTAGAACTTCAGACTGATAGCTATGTACTGTCCGTTACATATAAGAAAACCCATAGGAGGAATTTCTAACCGCTTTGCAAATATTGCTTGAATGTATTATACTCCTTCGTTTAAAAAAAATTGCGGAAAAGCTATTCAAGCATTTATAATACTTGAATTTTACTTAGCTTTCTGCTAACCATGTAAGAAATGGCATCGCTTGCGATAGAGTAATTCGTCTTGCAGTGAGAAAGAAATGAAATCATCTTTCGACTACTGATCATGATGTCGTATTTTGAACAAACGATGTCTGAATAAAGAAGCTCGGATTTCTTTGATCAGGAACACAATCACTACCAATGCCTCAACTAATTTCAAGAGCACTGCAGCAAGTTTATGCATTCTAATGGGTGCGTGCGATAGAAGTGATCTACGAGCATGTTTCTTCGAACTTTTAAACACAAAAATACATATGTATATATGTGTAAATATTACATCTATATATATTTATAAACTATACAAGAGATAAAATAATCTCCAACAACGTAATTCCGTAAGAATATCCTCTAGTGAAAAAATAACAACAGCCCTGAATTCATTTGCAAAATTGCAAGCTTAAATCTTGCCTTTTCTAACGATTTCTTCGCCAAGTAAATATGTAGTCTGCTTCTCCTTATTTCACTGTCAGATCGAAAAATTAAATTTGCGGCAGAAATTATGAAATAACGCACATACTTTCCAACTTATAATCCCATTATTAGAAGCTTATGTATGACGCTTTATTATACTTAAATCCCATCAAATACACCCCGAATGCATCTTGACCGAAAAAAAATTCTCGTATTTTGATGTATTAATATTAGTTTTGTCAAGTCTTTGTTAATCTAAAATTAACAAAGAACAAAATTCTAGCGCATGGTATATATATCTAGCGCATGGTATTATATGTGTAAGATAAAAAATATGTAAATCAAAATTCTAATTTAAACTAGCCCCTAATTCCCTTTAATTCTCTCTCTCTCTGTTTTAAAAGTCGCAATAACTACTCTGGATTGCGTCATTTCTAGATCATTCCATTTATATAAAAAAAATCCATTGTATTAAAAAAAACAAGAACTATTATATACAAAAAAATAAATAAATGGATAGAAGGGGGAGTCTTCAAAGTTTATCTGAACATATTATGATCCGTAAATCTTAAAATTACGTAGCAGTTAGCATAATTCCATTTTTATTTTCCAGTTGACGTTCGTGGCCACAATCTCTCGGCGCTCTAGTCGTGCCTATTCAAGAACATTTACTTTTTGGAAATTAAGGCAATAGAAAGCGCACAACGAAATAGCGACCAAGCAGCGCACAGGAAGAAGCTGAAGTGCCTAGTTAGCCAATATGGGAGCACACGAAAAGAAAAGTTTTGTTTTGAGTTAAAAGTTTCAGTTTCCAATTATTACGCCATCAGCACTGAGCAGGCCATGCAAAATGGAATGATCTAGAAATGACGCAATCCAGAGTAGTTATTGCGATTTTTAAAACAGAGAAAGAGAATTAAAAGGGAATTAGGGGTTAGTTTAAATTAGAATTTTGATTTACATGTTTTTTATCTTGCATATATATATAGGAAACTTATTTAGATTACAATGAATTTCAATTAATTAATTCAATCCTGTATATGTATATATATATATATATATATATATATTGTGTGTTATTATTAAATTTAAGTTAGTAGATGACGCTGCTATTACGAACGCAGATTTATTAAGTCAATCACGTGACTACTTGTACTTTGGAGTCGAGAGTAGATATTTTGTTTTAGCTGAATTCGCAACGCAATTTTTTTTTGCTTTAGAATAAAATCGCATTTTAATACAGTGCATTTCTTGTTGTTATTAATCCGCCTCGCTGCATCATTAATTAATATGAGATAGTGAAAAAAGTAAAATGAACGAAAACCAATTAGCTAGCCTCTAAGAATCGTAGCTTGTAACGGAATAGGGAGCAGAACAAACAAATTTAGAAAATAATATTGATAATGCCTATTAGTAGGTTAAATGAAGATAAAGCAATGTATAAACAAATTAGGAATGACACTAACAAATTTATACCCAAATAAGAGAAAAAAATAAAAATAATTCCTGAAGCAGTTTTGTCCAATGTAAATTTTCAATGGATGCTACGAATCTGTTTATCTAGTCTTAGAAAACAGGCATTTTTAAAATTCTTTTTAGCGTTTTGTTTAATTCAAGCAGAAAATTTAGTATTTTCTCCTTTAAAACAGAAATGCATTTACTGTGAACGAAAATTTATTATTGACTAGAAATTTAATGGTAGGCGAATTTCTTTGAAACCAGTTTTTAAATGAAAAAATAGCCCGATATATGTTTATAAACACTAATATGATGTTCTGTCTGAAGATATATTCTTTTCCTTTGTTTTTTCAAATAACTTCTTATATCATTACACAAGTTATTGTTTTAATGTTGATGGATAGATGTTGAACCTTATATGTCTTCAAAAACAATCAAAGTACGTGATATTAATCGTTCCCGTTTTAATCTGCTCTCCAAAGGTTAAGGAACAAATATTTTTTACATACTATATATAACACATACCAATAACGCTGCATCGAAGTTTTTGAGGCTTCATATAAAATGTTGCTTAAAGGCAATATGCCCACATTTTAAAAGAAGTTTTATTTAATAACTTATAGAAGGTAAATTATCTGAGGCTCACAATCAAAATTTACACATTCTGTAGTCGCAATTTTAATAGGCTCCAAATCCTATTAACTGAAAACAAAAATTATTTCTCGTTTTTAGTTTCATTCGCTTCTTAAAAATCACTTAAATCTTATTGGTTTATCGTTAAAAATTCCGTGTTAGAAACTTATTTTATAGACAAAAGCGCATTAAAACTAGAGAATCTGAAAATTTTGCGTAGTTTTCGCGAAATTTGTGAATTAAAACAGTATCGCAATGGTTTTTATCAATTAATTTCAACTAATCGTGCATTTAGGCTTTAAAGCCAAAATGTACTCTCATAAGTTTTTCAAGTTTTTACAAAGATGCGTCAGAAAAAATTAATTAGCATTATTTCATTTTTGCTAAAAAATAATTCTATTATTAATTAATTATGTAAGACATTTTTAAACAAATTCTCATTCAGTTGGAATTTATATTTGGTTTAATGTAATATATAAACTGGCAAGAAAAAGTTTAAAAAAATTATTCAAAACTTACACAATTCGTTTCCTGCTAGAAAATTTCATTTTAGTTACTTTACAGAAAGCTTAAAATCAGTGGTAATAGCAGACAATGAATCTCATTTGGCAACCAGAACAAGTGGTATTTGAGTAAGTCTAATATAAAGGATATATTTTCTTCTGGAGATTTATAAACCTTTTAACGTTATTAAAACCAGACTACATATAAAATAAATTCAAAAATCTATGAATACTTTTCATATTATGATGGATGTCTCACATCAAACAAGATTGTTTGATATCAAATAACAAATGGTTTTCTTTTCTGAAAAACATGAGTATCTTTGACAAGTATAAAACATTTTAAAACTTTTAGAATTTTCATATAACCAGATGGCATTGATTGAAGAGAAGAATCATTTAACATTGTATAAAAAGATTTTTTGGCTTCAGTCAAACCCAAAGGAAATAATATCAGTTATTTAAAGTCTGAAATCTAGAATTAGTGAACATTGTTGATGTTAATATTAGATTATTATCAAGGATTTTTAATAGGATGTAAACATTACCGTTTCGAAGACTATTTAAAAATTAAATAAAATAACAACAAAAGGAGGTGCAATCGATAGGTGACAAAGCCTCAATACTTTACGTTCTTTTTAAAAAGTGTTCATATATGACACCCATGCATCGTATGCTTGGTCATTTCTTTCGCTTTGTAGTATATTAAAACATCATATTAACTTTAATTTTCCCTAAAACAATTTGGTGGAGAGTAAAAAACTAAAAGCATTATTCTTTATATGTTATTATTATTATTTCTTTTAATTTTATTTTCTGGTATTTACAACTTAGTCCAATTACAAAACATTTTTTCCCTCGTGTAATAAGTTAACAACCGTTTATTACCCATTCTATTTTGAGAATAATTTAAGAGCTTTAACAAATAAGCCTGTTAATTAAGCCTGCATTCAGAATACCAGCAGAAAATAATGACGCTCTTGAGTTGAGCAAATTTCCTGGCAATTTTATTTTACAGGAATTTCCTGCTTAAACTTCAAGTGTTTATTAGCCGAACCCATTCGAAAAGGGAGCAAGAAACTTGGCAACAGTTGAAAAACCA
The DNA here is from genome assembly GCA_000611955.2 of Stegodyphus mimosarum. Taxonomy (NCBI): domain Eukaryota; kingdom Metazoa; phylum Arthropoda; class Arachnida; order Araneae; family Eresidae; genus Stegodyphus; species Stegodyphus mimosarum. The sequence continues at coordinate 81,382 of KK118438.1, forward strand.
TTTCCTCCTTGCGTATTACCATAACTCTTTCGAAAATTCATGAATACCCTTGCTTTTCAAAAGGTAGGGTCATGCGAATACTTGACACATAGTAGTTCATGGTAAGTCACGACGTTTGCATTATTTTGCCGTATGGGAGTTGCAAGAAAACTTCTGAATTATGGGACATTTTATGGCATTTTTATCTGAGTGCGCATGTAAAGTGTCCCGTTGAATTTCCGAAAGTACAAAGGTTAAATAAAAACAAAAATCTGTTTATGCTACATGACTTCTTTCCCAGGTAATGTATTATCATATTATATGCTATTCTAATGTAAAACAATCCGGTATCGCCCTAACTTTGTAAAATAATTCAGTAACTCATTGATGAAATTAACTTTACCTTTATTACAATTTTTCCCTCAGGAATACTTGAAATATTTTTCGAACCGCGTGCAAAACGTGCATAAAACCCCACGTCCGCAACCAATAAACAACATCAAACTAAAGACATAATAATGAAAGTAAAATAACACGCCGAACAAATATTGATTTCGAAGTCAAACAATAAAAATATTTTCAAAATTTCACAGGACTCGTTTCGATGGCTTTACCGAACCATCAACCTCAGCTGCTGAAGTGCAAATGAAAATATAATAGTAAAAAAAAAAATCACTGAAATACTATTTTTGGAAAAAATTACCTTATACTTCTGAGGATTTCTTTTATATATTCAACATATTAGTCCGTACTTTTACATGTAATTCTTGCTTTACTTTGTATTCCTATGATTTACGTCTGGAGTCAATTAAATATGCAATAGCCTAGATGTCATGTAGGCAGGGCTTAATTTCTAAAATAAGAAGTGAAGGAGCCCTAACAGAAGACCGTCAGAAAAATTAAACAAGAATAAGTAAATAAATAAAATAACTAATCATTAATAATTTAAAATTTTTTTTAAAATCCGAAATCTTTCAGATTTTACATTACGCCCAAAGGGGCATTTTTTAAAGGTTTTGTGTGTTACCTTTATTTATTAAATATCATTTAAACCATAAAATTCAATTCAACAGCAATATCGCAAAATAATTTTAAAATGAGCATATCTCTAGAATTTCCGATACACAGTCTTGCGCGCCGGAGATAATTTTTTTTCACGTGTAGTGTTGCCATTCCTCTCTTTGAAATCGTTGTTAATCAAAAATTCTTTAATATCTGACAAAATATGAAATAGATAATACAACAAATTCTGAATTCGAAATTAGGGCTTCCAGATGTCTACATTCGGTGGAGGACCCCGCTATGTAAAACTTGACGGCTCTGGGTACCGTTGTTTTATCACAATGCGAGAAACATACATGCATTTATGCAGATTCTTCATTATTTAATTTCGTTAAATATACTAATACAGGGCCAATTATATGCTATGTATACTGTTGTCACCAATATTTGGTGGCAACAGTTCGAAAAGTGAATCAACGCAGAAAGTGAATGGACACAAAATGCCAAAACGAAATTAATAGCCCTCCTGGGCTAACGTCCTTTGGGCTAATAACTAATCATTAAAATAATTAATGATTAAAGTAATTAAATAATTAAAATTTAATAAAATATAAAGAGATAAATTAAATTAAGTAAGCGATTTTTAATATAATTTTATTACTAATAATAAAGCTTTCGAGATCAATTTTGCACTGAAATTGTTGTTCAGATACATAAAAGAAATGCCACAGCTTTCTTATTGACGGCTCCGGCTGGAATTATGATTTAACTCCAAAATTAAGAAGCACTGGGGCCGGGCTCCGCTGGGTTCCGGCGCAATTTAGGTTTTGCATGTCGTGATTTCGCTCTAAGAGGAATCGAAATTCAAATGAATCGAATCGGTTTAGGGTAAGGAATTACTGAATAATACATCTGTAGAGACCAGAATGAAATTTTAGAAAACGTTTTGTGACTTTTAAGATATTTATTATTGATTAAATTAGTAATAAGAGAGATAAAACATTGAACTGTTGTCTCTTCATTACGATGACTACTTAAAGCATGGATTTAATTTTAAATATGCCTCGGAAACTTAGCAGCATTTGAGATATTTTAGAATATGAAGAATTTATTGTACACTCTTTTCTCGCAAGACTAAATTCCGTTTTACAAAATTCTCATGAAGAGTAGTTTTCTTGCTACGTTTACATCTCTTTCCGTTGTTTTAATATTTCACTACTGACATTACATTTACGAATAAAAATACCTTCTGTTTCTGTTTTAAACTTATAAATCCATGGATATATCATGCCTTAAATAGAAAATGTAATATACTGTATATACTTGAGATAACAAATTTTTGTTTCGAAAACTTGGAAGTAAAAACATAATTTAATATAGGCCAAGTAAATATTTCTAAAATCCAGTGGTTAACATAAATCGTAAAGAAGACCTTAAAAATGATTAAGATAACTACGCAGTTTGTTCTGAATATGCCATAAAATTATATTTTCACACCGAAGAAAATGTATGAAACGGATGCCTTAAAATTATATTATCATATCCAAGAAAGTATATGAAAGGGTATAAATATTGTGGAGTGTTAAATATTTTCACTGAAATTAAACCTAGAGAGAGAAATTTTGAAGAAGTACACTCTTTTAATGGAGTCGTTAATTGTAAAGCTCAGCAGAATTAGCACTGAAAAATAAAAGGTTAATAAGCTTTTATAAATCCAGTTTTTCCCCTTAACATAATAAGAGGAAAGCAAAGAACCCTTTGAAAACATATAAAAAAACACTGAAAAAAAGTTTAAATATTTCATTTTTAAGTTATAAAAATTGAAACTGTATAATATTTAATACAAGAAAAAAAAATTTGAAAGCTTTCTGATTTTTCATTATGCCCAAAGAGACGTTTTTTACCACTTTGTTTGTTACCATCTTTTATTAAATATTATGTTCTTCGCACTTAAACCATAAAACTCAGTTCACGCAAAATAATCTTTAAATGAGCATATCTTTAGAATTTCCGATACACCGTCTGGAGAAAAAAAAATTTTTTTTTTCGTACAGTGTTATCATTGCTCGCTTTGAAATCTGAGTTTCTTAATCAAAAATTCGTTAGTGCTACAAAATATGAAATCGATAATAAAACAAATTCCAAATTCCAAATTTGGGATTCCAGATGCCCATATTCGGAGGAGGATTACGTTATTCAAAATTGGATGGCTCCAGGTACCGTTGTTTTATCACATCCATATATCCAAACATCCATGTATTTATGCAGATTCTTCATTATTTGATTTCTTTAAATATAACATAGGGCGATTGTATTTGGTGGCAACAGTTTGTAAAGTGATGTGGACATTTGCAGTGAATCGACGCAAAATGCCAAAACGAAACTAATAGCCCTTCTGAGCTAACGCTCCTTTGGGCTAAAAAAGAAAGAAAAGAAACACTAAACTGAAAAGTAAATAATAAGTATTGTTATGCATATCAGCAAAACATGAAAATTAGAAGCTCAGATTAAGTTCCATGTGTTAAATTAAATAAATAAATTAATTAACTTCACACTGCCTTCAGATTTTGCTGATGAGAATATTAATATATGTTATTCACTCTTCCTTTTTGACTTACTACTTCATTTTGCAACATGTTTGCAATTTATCTTTATTTTTCTTTAGCTATGCTAATGGTAAAAGCTGAACTCATACATTTAATTTAAATAATTTTTAATTTAAAATTATTAGACGTCACAGATTATTAGACGTCACAATCTTCCTTCAGGTTACATCCTGAGAAATATCTCGCGTTCTGTAAATATTCCTGGATTTTGTAAATAAAAAAGGATATGGATTTTGTTCATGTTCTCTATACGATACTGAAAATGTTTCTGTTGCATAAGAAAAATGTATTCAGTGATTAAATAATAAACCTTTCCAGATAAACATTTTAGACGAAGTCCTCAAAATTACTATGTTGCGAACGACTTTCTGCGTTTCTCTTCCGGCTGCGTTTCATAGTTGAAAAATAAATAGTGAAATTAAACAATGTGAGGAATTTCAAATGAATTATCGGAAGAAGAAGAAGAAATTTCACAGGAATTTTGAATGAATAATTCTAAAATATCGGGGAATATAAACACTTAGAGGAAAGCTAACTTCCGAAAGAAAATATTTTTAAGAAATTTAATTATTCGATAATAAAATTATTCATTTAAGTATTGTATTCAGAAAGACATGAAATATCTGAAGAATAAATCAATTGTTTGAATGAGAAACTGAAGTTGAGGGAATGGAATAATTTTTCCCATATAAAAAATTATTACGTATACTTCAAATGTGTAATTTCAGTAATTAAACTTCGCTTACTGGAAGAGTTTCAGCACGCAGGTCATAACTATAATCAAACTTTTTATAGTGGCCAAACTTAAAAATGGAGAGTATTTCAGAGAACAAAATAAACATAAATGTTGCATATCCCCAATAAGCATATTCTCGAGGACAGTCATCATCACAGAAGACAGAAATCGACTGAAACCGTAGGGTCCGTTTGGGGTTTTCACTGTTAACATTTGACATTTGAAAATATTTGAACCCCATTGAGAATATTAATTACTTTAAATTAAAGACGTTTTCTGCATTTGTCTTTTCTGCACTAGATCGACTTTTTCGAAGAATTTCGTTTGTGTTTCGTTCGTTTCGAAGGATTTCTTTTGCCATTTAACTGTTAATTTTGCCACTCATATTCACCACAAATATATATTAAAGATTCCGTTTAATGCTTGAAATTTTTCATTAATTTTTACAGTACAATTTTATAATGTTAGAGCAAGAAAAGTGCGTTTGTGCTTCTGAGTTTTAAATGCTGCCTGCCAATCTAATTATAACAAGATTAGAATTCTCTACAGTTGCATCAACACCTACCAAAAAGTCAGACAAAATCTGTTCAGAATCGAAATTAATTTTCAGAGATTTAGTATTACATATTACTTCGAGAAACGTAAAAATTAAAAGGAAGTACTTTGAAAATGCTATTTTTGGAATCTATGTTGGATATTTCATTAAAGCTTTTATCCTCTATCCACAGTTAAATATTTTTTAAAAAAATGTGGAAATATTTAAACTCAATTTTTCAGGAAAAGGAAAAAATTTCGAGAAAATATTTTTTATTTTTATTTTTTTTCCTGCACAAATTCCTTCATTTCTATTTCACTGCTTAATTTCGATTAAAAGCTATGCTGAAACTTTGCGTATCTTGGTTCGCATCTTCTTTGTACACATGCATAGAAAATTTTCACGATTAAGTCAAAATAAACTTCTTACATGTAATCGATTTAGATAATCCTATGATTGTGTAGTTTTTCAAGGAGAAATATAAACTACAGTAAGAGCATCCAGCAATTTTGTTGCGTCGAGTCCTTCACTCTTTTCAAATAAAATAAATTCTGCGAATAATCATTTTGTTCATTAAGAACCTATGGCTACTGAAGATAAACATTTGTAAAAAAATATATAATGGTGATAATAAAGAAAGGGCAATTAAGGTTTTAATGCCGTGCAAAAGAGAGAAAACGCTTAGCGATAAAATTTAAGAATATAAAATTAAAATTCATCCAAATAAAAGGCAGAATTCTATTAGCTTATTGTTCATTATCCGTTCTTATCTGCAGTTCCTATACTTCTTCATTTGTCCTCTTAGCTTCTTTTTATATCTAGTGATTATCAGAAAGTTTCCATTTTAATACGGTTTTGGGTAAGATTTCAACAACGATAAATTCTAAATCAATGTCATGGTAAGTGTAGGACACAGATGAAGCTATTAATTGAAATATAAAGCATAACAGAAATATGCAACTTTTTCTGAAAGAGAATCATCAAATTTAAAATATCCTAATTGAAAAAAAAATCTTAAGGTGTGTTAAGAATAAAATTAAATATATGTTGACCACAGCGTTTTGTATAATTTTCACTCTATTTCGAAATTTATGAGATTTAATGCCTTAAATATTCTCTTTCGCAAATGTTTTTAATGGTGATAAAAGATTAAATAAAAATGTTAATGCTTAATTAAATGTAAGCTAATATAAGCTTAGAAAGCCTGATAAAGTTCATAGGAGTATATCATGTTACAGGATAATAAAGTGCAATATTAACTTTCTTTAGACACTGTTAGATTGCAAGCGAGCCGCCCAATTGAGATAGTGGTTAGCGACGCTGACTGCTGGACCGAAAGACCCGTGTTCGAATCCCGGAGAAGGCATGGATGTTTGTAAATGTATAGCGTCTGTGCGGCGAGGAGGCACTCCAAATATGCGGCAAGCCGAAAGTTCTCTTGAAAGGCTGTGGTAAGGGAAGAGGGGGTGAACCCTCGGACCCGTTGCCCCCCAGGGGTGCTCTCCATCAGAATTGGGACGGAACTGAGCAAAGTCGTACTGGCACCTGTATGGTGCTCAAAGCGCCAACAACAGGCGCAATTTTGCACTCCTTGCCACGACAAATTTCGTGGGCTTGTTAATGCCAGAGAAGTGAGATACATCACAAGAACAACAGCAGACTGCAAGCGAATTATCACGCCTTCTGAAAATGAACGAGAGTCTTAAGAAAGTTTTAAATGAACCTTTTTATTTAAGCTTGCATTAAACAAGAGGCACCACTTGTGCTTGCAATAAAACTCCGCTATGGGCGAGTATTAAAATAACGAAGACTTTAATTTACAGTTTAAAAAAGGAATCGTAGTCCGAAACTACACAAATTTGATCTAACTAAGCTGGCTCAAACTTAAATGGAGCGATTTAACTTCGGCTAGCGTATGGCTAATGCCGGAATATGAACTGACAGAGCTGGGCGATGGAAAGTAAATCTTAAATCGCCACTGCGAAAGCTCTCTCTATAAAAAATTCGAAAACTATCGCTTTAAATAGATAAGATAAAATTTGCTTCCCGGAAAGGGGTAACGAAAAGGAGAAGTTACAGTACAGATCCAGACCATAAAAAATGGTTAATTAACATAAAATTCCTTGCAAGTTTACTTAAACAGGAATGTAATAACAATTACCTGATGCCTTGCTACGCACACATGTTTAAAATCAACCAAATGCTCTCATGAAACAACACAGAGCTTTGCTAATTTATTCAAAGGACATAGATTTCCTCACTAACTGATTCAGACTATGAAAATTATATTTTACGTCAAGTGTTTATACTACTTTTATATCTTACCACATCCATAAAACAAACTCACAGTAAAAATAAGAATAACTAAGTGGTGGAAGAAGCGCTCATGTCCAGTGAAGGAGTAGCAAGAGGAGAATCGAAGAGTCGCAAAAAGTAACATGCAATACCAGAGAATACCTGATTTTTGTGACGTCATATGTTCTAGAGTTCACTTGTCACTTGCCCTTTGACATCATCACAGAGTCAATATCCGTGTGCTATAAGTTATGGACTCTAATTAAATTCTTGCTCGTTTTATATGTATGATAGTTTTAACGAAAATATTAAAATCATATTTCTAGTTTTCCATTGTTTAATCTCCAATTCTTCTTTTAATTAATCAGTTAATTTACACCATTATTTTTCAGTTAATTTGTTCATATCCATTATTAGATGTTTCTCACGTTTGGATTGTTATTCTATAATTCTTTGGAATTAGTGGCTTTTTTTTTTTTAACCTGACATGAGTTCACCGCTTACATACCTTGTAATATGCTTTTTTCTTATTTATTTTCATTCTTCGTAACGAATTTTCAAACATGGGTATTTTAAGCAAAGTATTTTGGAAGATGATGCTAAAATGTTCCACATTTAGTAGTAAGCTGCGGCACTCAAGCCGTCAAGGAATTCAACGTGGGAAGTCATTAAGTAACAGAACAATGGATGCCGAAAGAAGAGAACAAGGTGCCGCGCCTTTCATATACCGCCGCCACCATCTTGGATCACCTGGCAACCGGAAATGACGGTTGATGGAAGTGACGGTCATGCATGATAGTTTTATTTTTGTGTAACGACAAAAATAATACTTTTTTGCAATACTTTTCCAAAGTTTTCAATTTGGTGGCAACGACAATTTTTTTTTTAGGTTTCGTGGCAACGATTTCTTGTAGCACGTGTTGGAATGACATCAACTTTATTTTCCTTTATTATTTTTAATTATTTAATCTCTCACTATTTTTTATTGATTCTATAATCTTTCGTTCGAAGACATGTGTTCTTTCTCAAACATATTTTTCAAACCATCTGAAAGGTAAAAACAAATTAAGCACACATTGTAAATTGAAGAATATATTATTTTTAAAAGGTTAAAATTCTAAATAAAAATCTGATGAAGGAATTAAAAATTATGATCGATTGCAAAAAATGCGAGTCAACTCCAGCAAAAGCAAGGAAAGAAATGATGGAGGTTTCTAAGAATAGCCTTATATCGGGAGGAATTCTTTATTTTACCTGAATGGTAATTGGCAAGAAGCAGTGAGGTCTTTTTTCAGAGAATCTTATTGGTCTACGGAAATGTCTCTGTTCACCTAAGCGGCGGCACATAAAGGTATGACACTGCAGACGCTAATTTGTAAATAATATGCTCAAACAGATTATGGATATGTCTTGCTCCTGACGCCATTTTGTAAAAAGCATACCCAAACAAGAAACTGATGATGTCATCCCAAACACGTGGATCCTCTAGTTCCAGACGTCCAAACTGATGGTGTCATCCCAAACACGTTTTTGTTGCCACAAAAAAAAAACTGAAAAAATATTGTCTTTGCCACAAAAACTAAAACTATCGTGTATGACGTCATTCCAACATGTCTACGTTACTTGCAGGATGGCAACGTCAGTTTCGGTCATCATGTATTCCAAAATGGCGGCAGCGGCATATCAAAGGCGTGGACCCTTGTCCTTTTCCATACGACATCTATCGTTCTGTTATGTAATAAGTTCCGAAGCGGTACCCTTTCACAGCACGAGTACGGCTGCTTGCTGCTCACATTACTCAGAATTTATACTATAATACATATTTCTTTATACTTTAATTTATGCTATAGTCTGTAGAATCCTATCCAGAGATTATCAAGATATTACACAAAGGATATACCGATCGCAGTATTGCCAGTTGCCAATTTTGATTGAAATTAAAGTATTGTATTTTATTATAATTAATTTCAAAAGATACATTATATTAACATGCACATATTTTATGACGTGTTAACACATTTTTAAGGTAGCAAAAAGTAACACAAAAGAAATGAACTCGCGAAAAATTCGCAAAATCATAAAGATATAAATTTTAGTGGCCCAGGTGCTTCAAATGTTGCAGACATGCGAAAATTCGCAGGCAACACTGCACGTGTCTCAATCTTTAACTAATTTTTTTATCTCGCATGGCGAAACTCAAATCGCCACACAAATTAAAATGCCTCTTTATTTTTACTGTGTATTGCTACTCATTCCTGCACTGAAGCAAGTACGAAAATAAAATTTTTTCTATAGGTGAAATTAAACTGCTTAGATCAAAATAAGAATCTTATACATTGAGTTTGAACCCCATAAAAGGTTCGTGCAGTTAAAGCTTAGAAAATAATCATATTATTGACTTTCTCCGAGACAAGTTATTATATATAAAGTTAAATAACGAAAATACAGTCTAACTCGCTTATAACGAGCCCTGATTTAAAGAGAACCCGGATTTAACGAGGAAATCGGAAGTACTTGGTTGCTACAATGTTAAGTCTAAGGGAACATAACTCGCTTTTAACGAACAAACCCCGGTTATAGCGAGCAATATTTTTGCAATTCATCAAATTTCTGTTGACTTTCAGCTCCCCAACTCAGCTAATCCTCTCTTGGAAAAAAATTCCTTTCATATTCCGAAGTCGATCGAAAGTTAGTGAGAAGCCATAAATGCTGCGAGCACGTGATGGCGGCCTTTCCCATGGAAATCAGAAGAGAAGTATTTTAAAATTATGTATGTTGTTGACGCCAGTGTTATCACTTCCGAGATACCTACTCCCGAGGATAATGTAGCTGAAATTCAAGCAGATGAAAAGAAAGCGACGCTGATGACGACGAATGTGAAGAATTTCAAGCTGAACTGCCCCCAACCAACATAAACCGCCTTAATGACTTTTGAGTGCGCAAGGAACTTCAAATTTTTTTCAAGACCAGGTGTGCGACGCACGATGTTTTTAATAGCACAACAAAGAGACAATATGGCAATTCAAAGCAAATAAACTAACTTCTTCTGCAGAGCACAGAAATAAAAAAAATAAATAAAGTAAGTGTATATAAAAAATAAATAAAAAATAAATGAAGTAAGTGTATTCATACAATAAGTATGTATGAATTTTTGATTTTTTCACAAACCTGTCTTTTACGAGCACTCGGTTATAACAAGTAAAAGTCTCGGTCCCTCCGCGCTCGTTATATGAGAGTTCGACTGATGAAGAATATAACATTTGTTTGTATGCCAGAAAGGTAAATTTTCAAAGCAAGTTATAGCCTTGAAATATGGTCACATCCTGAGATAAAGTTTTCTTTTTCAGGGAATCTTGCGCGCTGTTAAATATATGCTATCTTCCGTCATTAGCAATAAATTGCATTCTTGAGTATTCTTTTTTAAACATTTAAAAATGTTCTGAAACTTCACGCTTAAAAGAGGAACAACTCTCAAGACATTATCCTTCACGTTTCGTGAAGAATATAAAGACTCATATAGCAAGAGATAGAGGTACGCTTTGACCTCTTAGACAGTAAAATGCTATCCTTGGATGCTATAATAATAGCACTAATGGTGTTCATGTGTTGATTATGCACAATCTTTTTACATTTTTAAGTATTTTTTTCCTTCGCTGTATAATTCTTCCAGCTGAAAAGATTTTTATTCGTTACACAATGTTCTATGTGTAACTAAAGACCATCAGCGAATTTTCTGTTGAGTTAATGAGATGATGACCTCTGAGGAAGAGGGGCTCGCTCCCCTTGACCTCGAGCCACACTCTCAAGATGGCCCTTTTATTGAAGAACAGGAAGTGTTGCTTCTCGAAGCAGGTTCTTGGCCGACCAAGTACACTTTTTTGCTAGAATAACTCAAGGTCGCCGAATACGGGCCCTGCCTGTTGAAACAGTTAATGATTTCAATTTGTGGAATCAATTTTCTTGTAAGGTTATCAACTCGTGCTTCTAAGCTATGGATACCCACTGTTTTAAGGGAGTGTACCGTAAGTGCACCTGGAAGCTGTTAATAGGCAAAATAAGAACTGGTATATTAAATACCCGAATTATTTTGCATCCTTATGGATACAACCCCAAGAGATGGATATTTTATGGGTGCTTGTTTATCGTTGAAATAGATTGCGCTTGGTTTTGTCATAATGAGAAAACTAACGTTTGATTAAATTTTGATTATTCAGATAGCATTTAAACCTAAAAAAGCGCATCTGGGCAATTTTATCTAACGATAAATTTGGACCTAAATATATAGTCTTGTGTTAAGTTTTAATAACATCTCTTTTACAATGAGCAATTTCTTTTGTATGAGTCTTTTTGAATAGCTTTTTAAAATGCGATTTAGATTTTAAGGAACTTTTAATGTGGAAAGTATATTTTATTTTAGGTATAATTATAATTTTTTGGCTTTTTTTTATTCCCGGACTATATCAAACCGTTCGCATACAAAAGCTATCATTCTCGTAAAAGTTTAGAACACATTTTTGAATCTAAAGTTAAGAGGATTAATTCAATCTAGTTAATTAGGTACGCGGAAAAAAAAGGAAACGGAAAGAAGGGCACCGAAAAGTAAGGAACGGAATGGGGGGCACAGAAAAATCAGGAACCGGGAAAAAAAAGGAATTTTAGAATATCGTCAATTGGAATTGGGGAAAACAGCCAAATTCTCATTTAACCAGCAGGTTAACAGCGGCTTCTCTTGAGGGAGATGTTAAGGGTAAGACGATGAGCTAGCTGCAGCCTACCAAGTTCATTTGGAAAGGAGGGTTTTTTTCGAGATACCCCTGGGAAAATCGTATATTTTCCCCCACTTGTTCTTAAATAGGTTTGTTTCTCCTCGTGTTATAATACTGCTTTCATACTAACGCTCATATGAACTTTTATTCAATTAAGCCACTGTTAATGTGCCACTTAATCACAGCTCAAGGCTGAACTACATGGGGTTCAAGGGGAGCAATTATTGATGACCTGACAGTGAGTGACCTGCTGGATGTTTACTGATGGTTCTGTACTGTTATTGTAGGACAAGCCAGCATCTCGCTTATCTTCTTACAATCATCATCAGCAGTTTCTGCTATTCTGAAGCTATGGTTGTCGTAATAAAGCTGTTATCTCCCAGTTTGGCAACATTTCTAAACATGCCTTAGTTTCCTCATTGCAAAATAATTGTGACTCATTTTCCGTTTCCTTTTTTCCGGGTGACTTTTTTTTTTCATGCAACCGTTAATTATTGACTGAAATTTTTTCCGCTACAAATCCTGAAATGCGCTTAGTTGTACGTAAAAGTTTATTTCTTCTATCATTTTTCTCACTCCTTTAATTTGATACAACATTCTTTCATAATATTGTACATTTTCTAAATAGTTGATTTATTTGTCTGGTTTTATTTTTTATTTAGTTCATATTGTTATATATTTGTTTTAATTTTTTACTAACATACTAATTTTTAGCGCATTTGTATAATAATTTTAAATTAATTCATCGTGTATTTTATTTGAACTTGTGTCCATTTCGTACGTACACTCACGTTTGTGAAAATTGCAACACCAAGAAGGAATCGTCATAATTGAATGCAATTTAATACACAGTTGAGTGGTAGTGGTACAAATAAATGATTAAATGTTCAAAGCAAACAAACAAGAACAAGAGATCAGAATCAGTCTTTTGTGTGGCCACCACGCGCCGCAATAAGTGCTGCTACACGACGTGGCATGGAGTCAAACAAAGTTTGAATGTCTGACTGAGGAAGAGCATTCCATATCGTTTGTACGCGTACCCAAAGTTCGTCTGCAGACGCAACAGGACGAGGATCACGAGCAAGACGCCGACCAATGACATCCCACACATGTTCAATTGGCGACATATCCGGGGAACACGCAGGCCAAGGAAGAAGCTGTACCTGCTGCGCTGCAAAGAAGGATTTAACAATCCGAGCAGTATGAGGGCGGGCATTGTCCTGTTGAAATACAGCGCCTGGCAAGCTTTGAAGGAAGGGAACAGCTTCGGGCTGTAGAACTTCACGGATATACCGGTTGCTGTTCAGATTGCCCACAATTCGTAGCAATTGAGATCGTCTATGATATGCTATGGCGCCCCAGACCATAACTCCGGGTGTTCGTCCACTGTGGCGTTCGATAATGCACTCCGGAAGGTGGCGTTCACCGGCATAGCGTCTGACACGAATGCGGCCATCATGGTACCACAAATTAAAGCGGGATTCGTCAGAAAACACGACATGCTGCCAATCAGCACGCCAGTCTCTATGCTGATTGGCCCATTGTAGCCGCAGGCGGCGATGGTCGTGCGTTAGGGGGATCCTGTATAAAGGAGTCCGTGCGCGCAGTCCACACTGCAGCAGACGTCTACGAATTGATGAAGCACACAATGAAACACCTGTAGCTATTGACCACAGTGCTGCCAATTGTCTAGAGGAAGCTGTACGGTCCGTCCGCGCCATGCGGACCAGGTGTCTATCATCGCGAGCTGACGTCACATTTCGGGGTCCACTCCCGGATTTCCGAGTTGTCCGACACTCGTCCGTCCACTGCTTCCAAACGCGCATCACTGTGCTGCTGTTACGCTGCACACGAGAGGCTACTGCACGATACGACAATCCAGCTTCACGAAGGCCGATGATTCTCCCTCGTTCAAACTCTGTAAGTTGTTCAAATCTCGCTCTCTTTCGTCGACGAGGCATAAGTACAGATTGAGTTAACGTTTACCACTAGCAGATAACCACCGATAACCATACACGCCTCGCTACAGCCGTCTATTTATTCGGATCCATCAGCCGTTCAGAGGGCGCTGCTCAGCATACGCATGCGCTACGGATTTGCAATTCTAATCATTTGCATATCATGCGCTACTTTGCATTTCCTGAAAATTTCAGCTCACTCGCGTAAGTCCTTCATGGTGTTGCAATTTTCACAAACGTGAGTGTATATATATTTATTTATGTATTGTGCTGTAAAACTTTTAATTCTGAGTCACTGACATTCAATTTGTGAGGATAGCACATTTATAACCACAGATGTGGACCGGACTTCGGCAATAAAATTGTCCCTATCTGGGGATATCTGGTAATGTCTGACCAAACTGGCGATATTCTGGAAGCTTTCAGAAAACACATCCTGAAGTCCACACACCGATTTTTCTCGAAGCTTCTTCGAGCAACCCTATAAAGAAAATGCGTGCACAGATGTGATTCAGTTGCATCGACACTCTTATCTGTTTTAGTATACTGCTGAGCTTTCTGCTCTATTTTTACTACCGCACTTTGATCTGTGAACGATTTTTGTGGTCTGAGGCATTCCTCGCATGCGAAGAATTTTATTTTCTCTCCTTTTGTCATTTATCCTTGTTTACTTTGGCTGTAAAAGCCGTTTTCTCTCAGCGAATTATCAACTCTTCTTGCTCATCTGGCTTAGTTGCATAAGGAAATCTCTTCGAACAGGTAGCATAAAAACCAAATATTATTATTTAAAATATTTTCCTATTATAATTTCATTGGCAATAAAAATCAGTATTAAACAAGGTCTCTAGAAGTATTTTCTGGGTATATTTTTGCTCTAAAGCTGAAGAAATGTTTCAAGATTTACTTTAATTTTATTCTTACATA
>KK118438.1:121024-140466 GCA_000611955.2 Stegodyphus mimosarum
GCTATTCCAGTTAATTTTCATAAGTGCTTTCTTTCGTTTGTCAGCATTTATGCTTAAAAATGGCAGCCACTAACTGGTGTGGGATTGTGTAGCTATTAATTCTTGTTGTGCCATATATATTTAAGCATTTGTTTGTATTTCCAAGATTCCACAAGTAACGGTGGACAAGTTTTGTTAAATATAAACTGTGCCTACAAGATGTAAGATTAATAAGCCCTTAAGGTTTATCTCTCCTCTGCGTTCTTATTTTTAAGTTGTAGAATCTTTTAGAAGTTTTCGAAGTCAGAAAACTGAAGAAATCCGCAATGTTTGCTCCGGGATTCGAGGTCCGGACCTCCTTAGTACTCGTGCTTTAAGTTACATCGCAAAGGCATGCGGAAAGGAGGGAGAATATTATCCTACATTCATATTTGTCTAGATTTATTTTAATTTTGATTAATAATAATCAAACACAAGAAGGCTAACAAAGAGTAGTTTTTAGAGTGAATTAGATTTAACTTCATAAAGTAATCTCACATTTAGTTACGTAAAATGCATAGGCAAAATAATTTATAAATATTATATGTAATATAAATGGTTAACGTTAATAGTAGCCAGTATTTTATGTATAGAGAGATGCGAAGTTTCTTTAATCTTACACTGACTGACAAAGCGAAAAGTTTTAAAATCAAAATCACCAATTGTCGGCAGGCACAACTGCTGAGATTAGCAGTTCTTGAACCTTGCCTTGACGGAATACTCCAACGAAACGCCAACTCCCCACTCATTCCATTACGGCATCCATCACTCCCAATGAAATAAAACAAGAATGAAATGCATAAATAAGAAATGAAAAGAAGAATTCCAACTTCCCTCTTCGACTACCTCCCCTCCGTCCCTTGGTGTACAGTCCGAGGGAAAAAGAAGTCATTTTTCTTCTGGTGGAGGACTTTTCGTATTCGTCTTTTCCCTCACGGGACGTACCGGACGACGGACAGAATGAAATACGTCGACCCATTTTCGAATTAATCACCCATAAAAAGTAAAAATGGCGCATATTTCATATGTTCAAGCAATTTTTTGAATTTTGCTCCCTTTCTCTCACCACGGAAATGTTTAAAAAAAAGAATCCAACAACCAGTCTCATTTTTTTTTTCTCTGAGACTTACTATGAATTTACCTCCCATTCGATGTTTCAGCTGCTAACGATTTTTAAAATGGTTGATGCATGGATGAACTAGTCTCACACATACGTAAATCTAGCTCTTTGTGTAGTTGGGTGCGTGTACATTTTTTTGCAAATGAATATTATTTTAAATTAAATTCTGCACAGAGTACAATTTAAAAACGAAATTGTGATGATTCAAGGTAGAAACCATCACGATTTTCGTAAAATGTTAAATAAATTCGGAAGACTCAACTCGTCAATTCACCTTTTTCTTTAAACATATTTGAGAGAAAAAAATCTACACCAACATAGTTTGTGACGTCACTGGTTGACATCAGCAAGGTTTTTCCTAGCTGTAAGCGATTTTTAAGATGTCTCTACGATCGCCATTGGCTAAAATAAGAAAATTGATTCTAATTTTATTTGTAAACGATGAAGAAAAATGTGTTTACCCACAGAAAAAGATTTGTATTCATTTCATACAAGCTAAATATTGCGCATGCAAAAATAATGTAACTGCGTTGTGTGTTTTTAATTTCGAATGATGGATAAAAAAAATTGAGAAAAAAGAATGTTGGAAATTAATAGTAACTGTCATGCAAGTAAAGAACATGAGAATACTAACCTGAAACTCATTACTCATTATTAAACTGAAAAACTAATAAAAGTTATAGAAAAAAGAAATTAATAACATTTTATTTACAAACTTGCTACTTTGCATTTACTTATTTATATGGTGGTCCTTGTTAATCAGCTAGAAATATTTCTAAAAGATTCTTTTATAATCAGTTTAACTTTGTTCGCATTTATTAATTCTTCCCTGCTGATAATGGAATAAATAATCTATCTTGTGTTTTCTATTTCTTCATTTCAGTGTTTGTTAATGATCGAGAAACGAATTATTATGTTTAGCTATTGTAAATCTGTTTATTTCGCGCATTGTAAATCCTATTTATTTCGAAGTTATTATAACAAGCTTAATAGGTAATGTAATCTTCGAAAAACGTTACGAACGAAAGCTCTAAAATTGCAATAATATGTGCTCAAAATTCTAGTGTAAAAATTACTCTGCAAGGACTGAGGATCTTGCACCTTATAAGAAAAGAGTAAAATCTAAGAGTGGAATAACAACACCATTTCCTATCTATGTCCCAACCGTTTCATGTTGTCTGAAAGAATGCTGTAGAAAATATATAAATATTCTCACTGAATTCTCTCTACTATTTCCCAACGCGGAAGGGGAAAGTACCTTGTCAGGATCAAAAGAAGTGTTTATCAATGAATTTATCCAGACCTGTCAACTCAGTCCGATTTTTTTTTATTGCACTGTAAGGACAGATAAGACAACACAAAGTATTTTGGATGGAAAGTCGTTTCCTGTCGAAGAACTGAAATAAGAGTGATCAAAAAAAAGAAAAAAAAATTCGTAAGCCTTCTAGGAAACAGGTATGGAAAGACCCCATAAAGATTGGAAATGATTGACAGACATTCAACTGTGGATAATGAAGAGTTGTGTTACCTGAAGCAGCAAATATAAAAAGTCTGTTAGAAACTGGGAATGTACATAAGTCTACTATAAGGCAGAGAAAACTTTCTGCTAACCCTTCATAATTCTGACTAGATTTCTGTTCAGAATAATTATGTTAAGTCACAAGTTTAAAAAAGGAATTTATTGTTTGTTTAAGCTTAAGATACTCAAGTTTTAAAGTTTTACTGCTTTTCGGTTTCTGTCATTTCAAGTTTAAATGTTTTACTGCTCTCTGATTTCTGTCATTGTTTTTCATTGCACTTCGCACCAGAAGTATGCAAATTTAGTTACCATAGTGTTATCTTGATGAAACCCGGTGGAGCAGCACCGCTAGTCCAGGGTTTCATCCTCGGATTGGGTAAGGTTAACTCAGCCTTTCATCCCTTGAAGGGGTCGATAGAATGAGTACCAAATTCGCTTGGGGACTAAACACCGGGAGTCCTGAGACAAATTGACCACTTGTCCAGGCAAAGATGCACAAGCACCGAGAAGCACACGGTCCAGAAAGCAGATAACATGGCACTGCCGGCCATGGCTCTATAAAGGCTGTTTGTTGCAGCCGAGTTTAGTTTTAGCGTTATCTTGATAGTACGCCACGCTAGGGTTTTATTTAAAAGTGACGTGTTAAGCGGAGTTTAAAGAGGCGTGTTAAAGAATATTATAATTATTTAGATTAATTAATTTTTTTTTCTGAATTCAAAATTTAATCCGTAGGAAACGAAAAGAAATGTTTCATTTTTACCTGGATAGATTCTAGTTCTTAGAATCGGTGAAAAAGTGCCGTATTAAAAGAAGTTTAAAGTGGTGTTCTAGGGCCGTTAAAATATTTAAATTAATGTTTTTGAGAGTTTCTCATCGTATTCAAAGTTTAATAAAGGAATCTTTTAATTATTTACATAATATTGGGTCACTTACTTTAAAATATAAGTTTAGCTGTTGCATCAATATCCAATGGTTACTTCAACTAAGTTAAGAGAGTTATAGAGGTATTAGATATTTTTTGAAAGAAGGAGAGATGAAAAATGAGCAATGTCTTCGCCGGGAATCGAGCCACAGACCTCTCGAATTCGCGCCGAGTGTGCTTTACCATTACACCACGAAGGCATGCTAAGAAGGCGGGAGAAATGCCTTATATACAACCCCTTTTAACGGGTGACTGGGGATTCGGGGACCCAATCGCCAAATCCTGGTGGTGCAAAATCATCATCCACCATCTTTTTTTAGTTCGCGTGCCAGTGTAGAGACATTAGAAAGTGTGTGTGTGTGTGTGTGTGCCAGTGTAGACACATTTTGAAAGCAAGAGAGATGAAAAATGAGCAGTGCCCTCCCCGGGACTCGAACCACGGACCTCTCTAATTCGGGCCGAGTGGGCTTTACCATTACACCACGAAGGCGTGTTAAGAAGGCGATAGAAATACCTTATAGATTTACCAAAAACTAGAACATTGCTGCTTTTGGCTTGTTCAAACCATTGAAATAATGATATTTTATATGATCGAAGTTACAGGGCGAGTTCAAGTCACCATTTTATTTTGTGATGAACTTGAATATTTCTCTCTAACGGCAACAATAGTGTTTAAAAATATCCTTGCCAGCTGTACTGCCTTACAATTACAATTTTGGCTAACGATAGTTTATTATAAGCATAAATTACATGTGCTTCTTCTGTTAATATCAGTGATATTTGAAAATTTTTAAAGTTACTTATCTCTAATGCACTAAAAAATTATTATATCAAGCATCATGGCTTGAAAATGGATAACTAAACCAATTTTCTCCTACCAGGTTCAGAAGCGATGCAAAAAAATTGTCATCAAAATCCCTCTTAAACTTTGCCAGTTTGTAGCCAAGCAAGCTTCTAAAATCATCTGATTAGCAACATTTCATGTAAAACAGCCAAAACGAAAAAGCAGTCTAGACTCCCAACAATAAAAAATTCCAGTAATAGCTAATACTTTAATAAAGTCAATTACATTTCGTTCTATAAAATGCAAACTCCACATGAAAAGTACTTAGGATACTGATTAGAATGAGTGGCAGAAAAAAAGCTTATAAGAGTATTCGAGTTATGGCGCTGCTCCATATATTTCCTTGTAACCTACCCGAATGAATCAGTCTGGAAAGCTAAGCGATTATTTTTAAAAAGAGAAATAATAGCATGGTAAATATTTCAACTCAAAATGACGTAAATAAGAAATATTCTGCCTTGAAAAGACCCGCGATGAACAGGTTAGGCTGTATGCATGAGAACAGAGATATTTTGGAAAAGTGCAGTAGTGGCAAGCAATGTAACTAGTTATTTAGGAGACGAGCTAAAGACATTTGATTACATAAATAAAAACTGAGCATAGTAAAGAATATAGCAATCAGCTGACTATATAAAAAAATGCATCACTGTAAAGAATAAAGCAGATAGTTGATATGTCTCTTAGAAGATATTTTGAAAAAAAATGCTCTTGTTTGTCTTGAAAAAAAAGTTTGACTATATAAATAAAAACTCTACAGAGTAACGAATATGACAGTTAGTTGATATGTCTGCTTAGAAGACTGGCGATAATTTTTGATGTATTCAAGTTCTACCAAAAGTGGGGAATAAGCAACTTAGCAACGTGGAATTACTAATATTTGAGTTAGCCCTTTAATCGTCTTAGTTTCAGTAAGTGAGCGAAATTTAAATCAGTTTCCTTCGCGGAGAAGTTAATGAGTTTTGATTCACGTCACATATATTGTAGAAACATTAGGTATTTTTTTGAAGCAGGAGACGTGAAAAATGAGCAATGCCCTCGCCGGGACTCGAACCACGGACCTCTCGAATACGCGCCGAGTGTGCTGATCACTACACCACGAAGGCATGCTAAGAAGGCGGGAGAAATGCCTTTTAATGTTCATCAAAAAGTAAGTTATGCAAATTCAAATGGGCTCAAATACAGATTGAAACACAGAGTTTAAAAGGTAACAAGATTAACTGATTCGGGTCTTGTGGGGTAAGGAGATGCCTTGCCGTTAGTGAGAGATAGCACAAATCTGTTCAGAAAAGCTATTAGTTGGAGGCTGTATCAAGCCCAGTTGCGTTCGAATTTGGTAAATGTCTCCTTTATAATTACTACAGTTTGCTACTTTTGAAATAGGTGCATTGAAGGTATTAGAGACCCTCACCTCATTTAGGATCGTAACGTGTATCGTCATCACCGCTCGGACAAAGTTAGAGGATTTTAGTAAATTAGACGATTCGACCTCTTTTCCGTAGCAGTCGTTGCCATGGTTATGTGTCCCGGTGGGGGGGGGCAAAAAATGACCTGTAAGTGTCTTCTATTCCAGAATAATATACTACTGTTGAGGGTAAACAAAATATTTCCTTTGAGTCGCCTAAAGTGTTAAAGGTTAGTCCCAATGTGTAATTGACCTTTAAGTTTAAGCCCACAAGGAGAAGACAGACAGAAGTTTCTTAAATTTTTAAATCATGTCAAGTGTAAATCGAATGTAGTCAAGATGTGTTAAATTTTAAATCATATCAAGTGTAAACCGAAATGTGACAACACGCTACTGTTTTAGGAAATTATACTAAGTGAAATACCAAATAACTGAGCACTCTTAAGTGAAATACCAAATAACTGAGCACTCTTAAGTGAAATACCAAATAACTGAGCACTCTTTTAAGAACAATACAATAGTGGTATATTGTTGCTGTCAGGTGGATATTGTAATTATCATGTGATATAGATTTTGATATAGTGTTATTGGTCTGGAGTATAATATTACTTTCAAGTATTATTGGTTTTTAACAGCAATTATTCTTAGATAATTTAATATCCGTATTAATAAATGCATAATCTCTCGTCGTCTTTTTGTTCGTTTGATACCACAGTAGTCTTAGTTCTCAAGCGGAGAAGATTTTCTCAAAAATGATTATGACTAGTCAAAGTAATTGAGAAGAGTTAAACTTTAAAATTATACTAAGCAGCTGAAAAAGTAAACTGAAACATTAAAAAAAGCATAATTGCAATTTTTGCAGAACTTATTTAATTTAACGTTTACTGTGCGTTCAACTTATTTACTCTACTAAAAGAATTCTTAAATACTGCTAAAATAATCACCATGGATCAGAATGTCTTTCCCGTTCTGATATCACGGTGGCCACATTATTTTCAGCATCAAGTGATCATTTCACATTCGTTTGTGGAAAACGTGAGAACAAGAATTCTTGTTTACGACAGCCCGGACTAAAAATTTCGAGAAATTCGTTCTGGGGTTACTGCCATCTCTCATGAGAGAATCCCCAATTCCGAATCAGAGTATTCTTAGAAAAACCCGCCCACCACATCAGATGGGAAAGTTCATGATTGATGAGGAAGTTTTAACTTGTCCCACCGATGTTAAATGCACAATAAAATTTTGAACAGGGAAAATGAATGATGAAGAATTGTTCTTTGTATCTCGCGAACTTTCCCGCCCAATAAGAGGTTCAGGGTACATCCAGAGAGACAGAATTATGCAAGATTCATGGCCATAAAAAATCAAAGAAAGTCCAAAGGCATTCTATGCAGTAACCATTTTAAAATAGTTCATTTGTCTGTGATATTATTATTGCTTTGTGTAAAAGAAACTTCTGTGTAGTGTTTAGCTTTATACTATATTTATATGAAAGTTGAAGTAAATGAAGGAATTCACGAAAACAGTACGCGCCATAAGCCGCAGTACAGAAATAAACTTTAAAACAGATGTAAGAATCTTAAGTTTGACTAACATTTATTTTATTTTAAAACTTTAGTGTCATCTCTTATTTTCCACTTCCGGCCAGAATTAACGCGTGAATATGTTTATGCAAATTGTACTTGCTAAACGCTTAAGTATTTAAGTTGCGGCTTTTTGGCCAAGAGCATAATAGGAGGGAAAAAAGTGAGTCGTCTTGCCACGAGTCTTCACGCGAGCTTGCCATCAGTTACTGTTCGCCTTTAAGGCGAGAGGTTTTAGTTCTCTTGAAAGCTAAAGACGTATTGTAGTTTTCCGCAGTTTGCATACCACATACGTAGTAATTTAAAAGGCCATTCTTAGTGTTAGTCATCTGTGTAAAATATTAAAATTTACCTCTTACTTAAATTTTAGTTAGTTAGTAGTCTTACATTTTTTCGTTCAGACCACAAGTATGTCTTTGTATCAAGTGCGGGAGGGCCTGTGATATCGTGGAAAATAAAGGGTAATTTTAATCCTTTTCATCTTGTCGTCTTTACTACCCTCCATAGGATATAGTTTGCAGTCAAACTCACTGTCAAGACACATCATGTTCGCCAAGCAGATAAAAAGAAATACAAGTCCTGATAAAGTGAGATTGAAAAATCTATTGATAATTGTAATTGTCTACATGCAGAGTTTCATCGGAGGGGGGGGTCAATGCATGATATACAATCAACCCCTACCTGTCACGTTTCTGAGTGCATATCTTGAACATTACGTAGTTTAAAAAAAATAAGGTATAAGAAAATTGCCAACTAATAAATGCCAATGTAAGGTAACAGCTGTTCACTCTACGTGAACTGTGAAATACTTAGAAAATGTAGCAAGATGAATAAACGTGGATGAAAATTTATAGCTTCAAATATATCTATGAATAAATACTCTTAAATACTATATGTTTGCGAACTGACCACATTTAAGACAAAAAAAAAAGCAACCATAAATGTTTAATAAAACTGCAAAGGCAAAGAACTGAAGCAATTCTAAGCAAATAGTCTCGGACGTGTTAAAGAATTCTAAAACAAGAGATTATTTTTAAGCTAATATAATTTTCTAAAAATTAAAAAATCTGAAAGCTTTCAAATTTTATATTACGGCCAAAGGAGCTTTTTTTTAACATTTTGTGTGTTACCTTTGTTTATTAAATATCATGTTCTTCGTACTTAAAACATAAAATTCAATTCAACAGCAATATCGCAAAATAATTTTAAAATGGGCATATCTTTAGAATTTCGATACACAATCTCGCGTTGAAGATAAAAATGTTTTCCCCCCGCCCGTGTAGTATTGCAATTGCTCGATTTGAAATCACTGAGTTGGTTAATAAAAAATTCGTCAAAGTGTTACAAAATATGGAATCAATAATAAAACAAATTTCAAATTCCAAATCTGGGCTTCCAGATGACCATATTTGGTTACCTTATTCAAAATTTGATGGCTGTAGGTACCGTTATTTTATCACAATGCGAGAAACATGCATACATTTATGCAGAATTTTCATTATTTAATTTCTTTAAATATAATGCAGGGTTCTAACATTTGGTGACAAAATTTAGAAAGGAATACGCAGTTTATAGTGATTCAACGCAAAATGCCAAACGAAATTAATAGCCCTTCTAAGCTAACTCCCTATGAACTAAAAATGCAGTAGCTTCAGAAGTAATTGCTGAGTTGAGTAACGTGTTTTCAAATCCTGCCTGTACAAAAGTACGAAGGAAAAGCAATGCAACATTCATAAAATTTAAATTGCTGATTAATGAAAGACTGCGCCTGGTCTGGTGAATCGACCTGAATGCGATTTCTAACGTCTGACCCAGTATAGATGTGAAGAAGATCAGCAAAATCTTTAATCCGGTTTATTTTCGAAGCTTTGTGCATAGTTTGTTTGCCAAAGGGGCAATTTGCCAAGAAGGGCTATTAATTTCGTTTTGATATTTTGCGTTGATTCACTATAAACGGCGAATCACTTTTTTAATGATTGCCACCAAATATTAGAGCCCTATATTATATTTAAAGAAATTAAATAATGAAGAATCTGCATAAATGTATATATGTTTCTTGCACTGTAATAAAACAACGGCACCTGGAGCAATCAGATTTTGAATAACGTATGTCTTCACCCGAATATGGGCGTTTGGAAGCCCAACTTTGGAATTTGGAATTTGTCTTATTATCTATTTCCTATTTTGTAAAGCATTTATGAGTTTCTGATTAAGAAATTCAACGATCTCAAAGCGAGCAATGGCAACACTGTACGAAAATAAATTTTTTTTATCTCCAGCACGCGAAACTGTGTATCGGAAATTCTAAGGATATGCTCTTTTAAATACTTTGTGATATTGTTGTTCAAATAAATTTTATGGTTTAAATGCAAATAAAATGATATTTAATAAATAAAGGTAACTCACAAAACTTTAAAGAAAGACGTTCCTTTAATATAAAATCTGTTCTTTTGTTTTTATTTTTGTCTAATGTCTGAACATAAAATATTTAAAAAAGATGTAGGAGTTTAGCTGTTTTTCAAGTTTGAAATGGTTACAATAGTTCACTCAGTCCACTAAGTTTTCTGAGAAATGTTCTGGCTCTGTGCCTGCTTATCAGGAATATAAGTGGTAAGTTAAGAACAAAGATGCTACATTCGGTAAGCGAAAGCGAAGGCTTTAAGGCTCTCTCAAAAGCGAAGGCCCTTAAATTATAATTCTGAATCTTATACCCCTCAAATCGCAATAAAGTTTTAGTTTGCCTTCCTTTTATTTTTTTAATTAAGTCTGAACTTTTTTCAGGCAGTTCTTTATCGTATGGATGGTAAATAACCCAGCTACGATTAATTCCAGCTCCTCAAGGATCAAGTAGCGGGACAAGCAAAAGTTTAACCAATTCATTATACTGGGATTACAATCAAGCCATTAGCATGCTATCAGTCATAGCTAAATTTTAAAAAGTTATGCTTTTCTACATTACAGGAAATATTCTGCCTAACAATAATATTTCCCTTAAAAGTTTTTCTTTGATGGGGATTCTTTTTTTCCTCACATTTTTGTCGCATCTATTTCATAAAATCTTTTAAATTCTACCTATTTGTGCCACTCTTATCTTCTTCCATCCAATGTATTTCAAGAAAAAAACTTCCTGGAAATTTTCCTTTCCCTGGAGTACGTGAATTCAAAAATCATCCATGTTTTGATAACTCTTGATCGAAATATCTCAAAAAGATAAGGTTATCTCTTTTGAACGAAAGATATTACGCTGTTACTGGAAACTGAAATTCAGCATGAGAAGTCTCTCCTCTTCCCCTTCTATTTTTGATATTTCAGTAACGAAATTGCACCAGGAATACTCATTTCTTATTTTTTTTTAACCAATGATAAAGAAACGAAAGCATGCAAGGAAAAATTTTATGATTGAAGTCCTTGTTAAATAGTTCCACAGATTAAAAACTTAGGAGACTGCAGTTCTCCTAAAACATCCTCCTAAGATAGGTTATGTATCTAGGAAAACGATGGAGATCATTGCAGTTTATACAGCGTAATTTCAATCTAATTCGATTTTTTATCTAATTAATATCAATAAGGAAATAGATCTATAAAATTCACATGTTATCTGCTACTTTCATGAGTATTTCGGCAACTGCAAGGTGTGCTACATAAGAAGTATACAACTTATTAAATATTATTATACAACCTATTAAATATTAGTATACAACTTAAGAAGTAACAACAAATAATTTGTTTAAAAAAATCACATTGAAAGGTACCGCAATGAAACCTAAGGGGCATACGCATTGAAATATGAGGTTTTTCGTCAGCATTCCGTGCTACAAAAAGCTATCATGAAACATCACGAAGCCCAACAGACAAAAAGGCAGTGTATATAATGGATCCATAATATAATAGAATTCACGTTGAATAGCCATGTTTGTAATGCATCTGTAATATAACAGAATTTACGAGGGAGCACGGAAAACAGTTGCATTTTGCTGAATTCTAAAAACGTAAAATGTCTTCTCTACATTACGGTTGGCCCTTTTATCTATTGAGTCACATGATGTACGGCGATTGCCTAAGTCACAGCTCGAAATGCTGAGAGGAAATATTAATATCTGTGCACATACATCCTTTCAATTTTAATCGCAATATCTTTCACTGCCCTTCTTTTATAAATTATTGAAACGGTACACTTCTTTTATTATAAACCTGCACAAAGAGATGGTTTAAAATTATTGAAACTGTACACCTACTTTTTAATAATCCTGCATAATGAGACATGTTTTATACTGAGAAAGACACAAATTTATCTTACAAGCACCTTCTCCAAGTTATAAGGATACTTCTTACTTGGAATGTAGCAATATCACTTACTCTTACACACGCATGCTGAGAGAACAGCTCTACGTTGGATAAATACTGTAAGGGCATTATCATTACGAGGTATTTATAACGTATTTTCTCCTTATAAGGTATTTTCTTAAATTATAAAGTATTCCTTTTCCTAAGTTATGTAACTTCTAAAGTATTTTCTCCTTTTTTTGGCATTCCTTCGTGGTTTAATTGGAAGCATACTCGACGCGGATTCGGGAGTCCTGGCGGGGGCATTGCGCATTTTTCACGTCTCCTGGTTCAGAAAAAGGTAATGATTCTCCAAACACAAACCGAACCTGAGAGCTATCGGCACTCCCTGAGTTTAAGGTCTTTAATTAGCCTCTCAAACTTAAATATTACATTGTCTTTCAGAGTACCAAATTCTAGCGAATCAAAAGCGAATACATATATAACATTTTTTTATATCTGGCATTCAAATATAAAAGTTCTTTGTATATTAACGTCAAAATGTGCTCTTTAAGCATCCGTATATCTATGCATAAGTACCCGAAATATCTACGTATTTTACAGCATTGCACTATGCAGTGCCCAACAATTTTATGAATGCTTACTCCAATTACTGCAATCAAAAAAGAAGCTTTTGAAGCGGCATATATAATTAAATGAAACAATTGTAATATATATAATTTATCAAACTATTTTTGTTATTAAACCCACATTGATTTGTGATATCATAAAATATAAAATCGAGTGTGAAAAATCTATTGTAATGCAAGGAAAAGTAGCTAAAAAAAGTACTATTAATTAAAAGCTGAAAAAGATTAAATTTATAAAGTAATAAAATTAATTGTTAATGACTGAATGAAATTTGGTTGACTTTGTCTGGGAGCGTTAATCCATTTTCATTCCCTTGTTCAATAATTAAGGAACTCTGATTAAGTATAACTGTCCTCCAAGCCTACTTCAGAGTAAATTGTTGATAAAGAATTTAAATAAGGAACTCAATTAGGTTTCGTATAAACCAGAACAACACCACTTACTTTACCTTGTTTTGCTTACCTTATTTTACTTACCTTACTTAATTGCCTTACTTACATACCATACTTACTTACCTTACTCTACCTTATTTTAACTCCTATTTTCTTTAGGAAAGAAGTTTTTACCCAAAGAAAGTCATTCATAGAATCGGAGGACATTGTTCCAGTAAGTAATTTTTTGGTCTTCAGACTTTTATTTGTAATTACTTTTGTATGAGACGTGCTTTATTTCTAGACAGTTTTTAATTGTTTTATTGCTCTTTTTAATCATACTTATTTAAGTGTACTTCTTTTAATTTGATTGCTATTTGAACAGATTACTATTTTACAAAGTATAAACACGGTTTAACTCCTTAATGGAAACGTGAGTTAGCGTAGTGTGGTCATCCTAGTTTATTTGAAAGCTAGTTGGGTTCTATATTGAATTTTTTTTTAATAATTTACTCTCAAGCAGGCTACAGGACAGAAATGCTTAATCAGAGTTTCTTAATTATTACGTGAGGAAATGAAAGTGACGAAGTCAACCTATTTTCGTTTAATAATCATCAATAAATAATTTTATTATTTTATAAATTTAATTTTTTTGCAGCTTTTAATTACTGGCACAACTTTTTTAGCTATTTTTTCCTTGCATTACAATAGAATTTTCTCACTCCATTTTACATTTTACTTTTACACAAATTAAACTGCGTGTTTAATAACCAAAATAATTTTGTAAAGTGATCTTAGCTGCTTTAGCGCTTGATTTCAGCTTTGATAATACATTTTAACTTCATTCTAATGTTATTTTTAACTGTTTTTAAAGCAAAGGAGGACTAAAAAATTCTACTTTTAAATTCTTTTTAAAATTTTGACAAATACCTTTTTGATGATGATTTTAAATTGAATTTATGTTCCTTGGAGATGGCATATGGAAAATTTTCTTATTATAATTTATTGTGAATTATTGGTTTGTTACTTTGCAGCTTTAGCGCAAATCTTGGGCTTATTAATTTACTTTTAATTACTTTTATATTGAATGTGTAATATATATAAGATGTAACAAAATGAAATGGTTCTTCTAAGAATTGAAATTCAAAATTGACTGTTCTAAATTTGGTGTTCTCCCCCTGTTCTAATTTTGGTGTAAATGTTCTAAATTTGTTCTGAATTTGGTATAAATGTTCTAAATTTGTTCTAAATTTGGTGTAAATACATCTGCTCTTCTAAATTCGAGATCTTTCCACGTTACATAACACTGCTTAAAAAACGTAGCTAAACATTAACCAGCCACAGTTTAGCTATACTTATACACTTACCTAATACAAATATCTACTAACTGCGTAGTCTTTCTCTTTTTTGCCTGTTTGCTGATAGCGTGTCTCTGAGCCTCTGCTATCTGTTCGCCGTTATTTAAATTGTAATTGCATATCTCTAAATTTAGGAGCGCGTTTAGCAGCCCTAGTCTTCTATCATTTATGAATATATGTGCTAAGAAATTCGCCATCCAAAAATAAGTGATGTTTCAACTATTAAGCTGGTCGTGCTTCTTCTAAAATTCATCGGATCATTCCGTTATGACGCTATCTTCGATCATCTACGCAGCATTATTTTCGGCCATGACTAGAACGTGATTGTTTTTATCTCCCTCCAAAAGTAAAACATCACACATAGTCGACAGGATATGTACCTGCTGCCTCAAACTCCAATGCAAAAGTCGTCGAATGTCTGCAAGTTCAAAAATCTAAAAGAGAAAAATAAAGTACGGTGTCACTGTGCACTCCTTTGAAGCAGAGAGTGAAAAAGTATTTCGAATCAAGATCAGTGTCGCAGCGTAATGAAATATTCGCAGTGTTTATGCATTTCCGATCATGGCGTAAAAGTAAATTAAACATCCAAAGTGCTTTGAAGCTCAACAACTCTTATCAGTGAAATGTGAAATACGAAAAAGTGTTTCAAGTTCTTTTGCGTTTTCAGTGCTCTTTTCATTCCTTTTCCTAGCTTCCGCCATGCCAACATCCGCTTTGCTTCTAAGATGTCTACGCTTCACTTTTAAACCAGTCTACATGAAAATTACTGTATTTAACATATGATTGAAAAAATACCATGTCTACAGATTGATCCGATGTGAACTACTCTGGAATAAATGGTATTTTGAAACGGCCACATCTGGAAGTTGCTAGTTTTTGCATCTATTCCTCTAACTACACAACTAAAATACTATATATATATACATGATATTGCAGATTCAGATGTAATGATGTATATAAGTTGATTACGTAAATATTGAGATGTTGATCCATAAAGAAGAGCAAATTTGACAGCCTAAGCAGATTTAGTATTCCTTTTATTTCAATTGCTATTTGCGGCAAAAACTCACTTGCCACTCTAGACATGTCTAGTCATGCCACTTATGTCATTTTACATTTTTGAAATAGTTGCGATAGGAAGAGAACCAGCAAGCAGCAATCTATCTATGCCGAGGTACAGAAAGCTATTGGGTGTGTCTTTCTTGATACTACATCAACTCTACAACAATTCTACATCAATTCCATCATTAGCATTTTCACTACAATCTGAAGATTACAAGCTGCTTGTCTAGCTGTGCAGCGTACTTATAACTCAAAAACATTATTTTCTCCCTCCCTGCAATTTTTGGCGGCAAAATTTAGTCGTTAAAAACCATCCCCAAACTTGGAGCATCTGCTATCAATTGTTAGTTCACAGCTGAATTTGGAGACATGTGTGAGAGGTTAGCCTTTTAAATGCTCTTTGCATTGCTTTATGTTTAAGTTAGCGTTTGCGTTCTCAGTAATTATTGATTAATTATTGAAGTGTAATTATTGATTGTATTCTGTGATACTATGAAGAGCTGTACGGGTATTTTTGTGGAAAGTTCCAGAACTATGAAATGTTTCTTTTGGTAAAATAAATTTTATCAAACTGTCATCAGTTCTGTGTGGATTCAATCTATTGCGAACCACCTTGCGTACGCAACAATAAATTTCAACAGGTCTCAAAACTTACCATTCCGACAAACAATGCTTAGGAAATCAAGGTTAATTACTTTTTTACCTGTATCTATTAAATATAAAATGATAAAGATATTTTAAGCATTGTTGAACAGCAAAAGCTATAAAGATTACGGCCTTAAAATTCACGAAAAAGTTTCTCGCATTTGATTCAATACTTCAAACTCCTTTAAGTTATTACAGGATCACCTGTGTTTTTTTAAATCTCTGTTTCCATATCTTGATTCTAGAGTACTCCTCTCCTGCATGCGATGTGTTATTCTACCGATATACCATTTTTACAACTTTTGTGTAACTACCTCGTAATGTCTTGAAAATCAAATCCTTCTTGTAGAAACATTAATTTTAAAAGATAACTATAAACTATTTTTGTACATATTTAAAGCCTCTGTGTCACCTGAAATGTTATATCAAAATGTCAAAACTGCACGAGTTGAAGTCAGAGCAAATTATTAGTGTTCCACAACTTCAGCCTCTCAACCAAAGCTTACGTATTTTACGGAAAAAACTGTAAAAAACTAACAACAATAAATATGTTTTCTATTTTAGCTGTTGCACTCAATGCCTATGATGAGATATGTCTATGATGCCTCTTTTTATAATTATTTTTATTTGAAAATGGAATAAAATTTTACTTAGTTTTGTCTGCTTTCATTAAAAAAGTTAGCTAAATAGACAGAAACAAAACTGGAACCTACAATTACAGATATTCTTGGGTTAACGCGAATTAAATTCGACAACATCATGTTTTAAAATGCAAGATCGTTTATTACTAAATTAGATTTGAATGGAGATTCTTTTCTATGTAATATCACCGTTGTAATGAACACAATGCGTTGCAGTTGACAAATAGTTTAACAATATCTTTATTACGGTTCACAGCTGTGCCACAATAGTGATACAAGTTCTGCAATGCCCTCAGTGCTATGACTTTGCAGCTCAAAAGATCCATTTTCCAAAGAAAACGGCAAGAAAAAATTTTTTTGCAGACATATACGCTACCGAAATCCATTGCACGTCATTTTTCATTCTGTACATCATGCATATACTACATCTTTCATTTATTTCCTTTGATTTTTTCAACACATATATATGTAACTTCTCTATACAATTTACAACTGAGTTTCTTTTTCTCACAATCCTTTCTGTTAAAAAAAATAGTAGTTTGATATGAATCGAATATTTATGTCACTCGCTTTGACCTCAAGACATTTCTGTAGCCAGTTCTTTTATTTTTATTTCTTCTTTTCCAACTTATAAATAATAGGGTTGCTAACTTTCATCAATGAATAATGGTTCCTCCGAAGTTACCAGCATCTCGCGCAGTCCTGGAAATGGATAGAACATCAGTGTCTGGAGACATTCTCGATTCGGAAACTTATTTCTATGGTAAAAGAAAAATATAAATTTATGGTTCCAGATTATATAGCTGTTTCTTGTCTGTCAGAAAGTTTGTCCCGTGTCAAAGTGAGTAGTGATTGCAGTTTTACAGCGCTACCACATACAAAAGAACTGCAAGAATATTTTTCAACATTATTCATTGTCCTCTAAAATACTTGCCCCTCAATAGTTTTCGAATGGCCGACTAGGCACGACTCATAGATTCTTAAACATAATGCGTTGTTAGAAATCACTTCATGTTCTACTAGACACGTTATTTTTCGCTTTTATTTGCCGGGGTATTTCAGCGATGATGATGTCGCAAATTATTTATGCCATACTATACGCACATAAGTACATATGAAAAAATCTGATGTGTACACCACATGACTTTCTTGTACGGCCTATTAAATTATACATATTTTTCTTGAATTTAATTTAAGCCTAGTTTCTCGAATTTCATTAGAAATTCATGCAATTAGTTCAGTTAATAAAACATCACAGTTAAAACAGTTAAAAAAATATTTTTACAATTAAAATTAGATTTTCTATGCAGAAACAAGCAATTTCACCAATGGGCAAGAAGGCACGTTTTCGGTGCACAAAACTGAAAGTTTACGCTTTGTCCCACTCGACAACTATTCGATTAAGTTTCAAATGTAAACAAATGGCTGTTCCGTTAGGCCTAAATAACTTTTAAATTGTTGATTGTCTACAACTATTGCATGCAGATTAACTAAAGGCATAGAAACTTTAACCGGAGCATGAGAACACCACCATTCAATCACTTTTAAAGCAAAAAAGCCACAATTTACCAACATGAAAGAATAATAAAAAAAAAACTGAGCTCACCAAGCCGATTAACAGAGTGGGTATATAAATATGTATATTTATATACTTTTTGGGCGGTCGATTGGATCCAAAAAGAGAAGCGCACAACTGTACGTTATAGCAATTCTATGTACTAAATTTCAATGTTCTGAGGCTACTCGTTTTTGAGTTTTGCGAGATATATACATACGTACGTACAGACGTTACGAAAAAAAATCTCTTCTGAATCCAATTTACAATCCGTTTTGAGAAAAGGTCCTTTATTCTGTCCTTACGTATAGATGTCACTCAAAAACATTGTTAAATTGCATTCGACAGCGGTCAAAATGGATATTTTCCTTGAAATATGATACCCGGAATTTTTCGCGATTGTACTTCCAAGGAAGCATAGAAGTGCATATTAGTTAAATACACTAAACATAAACTCTTATGCAGATTAATAATAAACACAGCATATGACTTTTGTTAAATATGTTAAAAGAGTTACGCCAATCTGAACTATTTAAATTCGTTGTCGATTCATTAAATTTCTATTCTAGATTTTAATAAATTTCTAATATTCCTTTTCGTGTGGTCCGACAATATTCCGTCGAATTAAAAGCAAATTGAAATTTAAATACTATTGTTGACTATGGGCTATCTGGTATCTCTTTAAGCAATCAATCGACATAAAACGAAAGGCACTGACAATTCATTCAAAAATTAACTACGCGCAGTACATAAATAATTGCAAATAGCTCAAGGCAGAACGCGTATATTAAGCTTTTCTTCCTTAGCGCATGAGAAATATCGGCAGTTCCCAAAATCTTTTACAGAGTAAACTAAATAGCAGTTGAACTAATACTCCTTGAACCGCTAAATCTCACATCTGAATAATAACCAACTCCCTAGCTCTCGGAGCCATTTTTATGTAATGTAGCACAAGCTTCTGGAAACTTCGGAAAAAACCGGTCGTAGAGCTTCCAAAACGTGTTTCTCAAATCTTCAAGAAAGTCGCCAAGTTGGCTACAAATTCCCAAATATCGCCAACTTGGGGACAAACATTTGTCTATATGATTTACTTTTACATTTGAACGTTGCTTAGGAATTGAAAGATTTACGATTCTACGTAAGAAATAAGCACTTATTTACATAATATATGGAAATAAATATAATTAAACATCAAATAAATCCTAAAAATATCACCCTAATGCAACAAATGAGCAAACAATTCAGTAAAACAATGCACAATATTACAGGAAAATAGGAAAACAACAATGCAATCAAAAAGAATTTAACTGTTTCCAAAAATTTACAAAACATTAAAAAACTTGAAGCTTGATTCGAAAACAAAAAACAATCAATGTATCTTCTTTTAAGTAAGGTATTAACACTTTCAAGTATTAACACGTTCTTAATAAATATTGACGATTTTTTGATGGACGAAAAGATGCTGAAGTTGAATTTAGGAGAGACCTG
>KK118438.1:140479-155815 GCA_000611955.2 Stegodyphus mimosarum
TCGAAAGAGTGTAAATAATGAAAAAATTCGATACTTGTTAAAAAATTGTCATCTGTCACTTAGAACGATAGCTGCTGAAAGCAAAAACCACCGTTCCCAAAACTGCCATGGAATTTGTTGTTTTTTTTTTAATAGAAGAAAAATTCGTTCTAGTGTTTTCCCTTATGCATTGATTATAAAGCAGAAAGAAAATCGAATTTTCCCGTATTATCCAAATAAATACTGATTTTTTAAAAAAAATTGTAACAGATGAAACTTCATGATTTGGTTATAATCCTCACACAAAATGGCAAGCATCTGCTTGGGCTGCAGAAGATTCACCACAGCTACAGTAATTTCCGTTTCATGAATTGCGAGTAACAACGTGTGTCGATAACTTTGTCTGATTGGAAATGGATAATTCAGAAGGAATTGGTGTTTGAGGAACATAATGTGAATTTTATTCATTCGATTTGGTACCTGCAGATCACTTTTCCTTCTCTAAAGTGCAATCAGTCCCAAAGGTCATTGCTTTAAATAGCAATGAAAAGGTTTAAAAACCACTACAGGATACTTAATCATTAGTCCAAGAGATAAATTCTACGAAGGAAACAAGCAACTGTATGAACATGCCACGCGTTGCATGAACTTAGAAGGATTGTAAGTTAAAAAGCAAGAAAGTTGCTTTCTTCAGCTTTCGATTTCGTATCAACTTAGTCCTAGAACTTTGCAGACGCGCCTAGTGTTCCAACAAGTTACCGAATGGTTCAACATTTTCAGCTGTCTTGAGGCTTTCTTGATGGTTGTCTTGAAGAAAAATTTTTGGGAGTCGCATAATTGTTCAGTATTCGAAATTCAGTTGGCCATTGTGATGGCTAGATTCAATGGCCACGAAAGTTTTTTAGGGGAGGAGGCAACTGAAAAGTTAAGATATACATGCAAATAAACTACAAGACGCACAATTGCTTGAAACCATTCGACGAGCAATTTAAAAGCTAGAATGAGAAATTTTGACAAAAATTATGGAGAATTCCCTGGATAAAGCAGGTCAAGTCCATACTAACAATTGCTTTCATTATTTTTAGTCCAAAGGGACAATTTTCCCCAGAAAGACTATTAATTTGATTTTGGCATTTTGCGCTGATTCACTACAAACGTTGTTTCACTTTTCAAATTCTTGCCACCAAATATTATCGCCCTGTATTATATTTAAAGAAATTAAATAATGAAAAATCTTCGTAAATGAATGTATGTTTCTCGCATTGTGATAAAACAACGGTACCTAGAGGTTTTGAATAACGTAATCCTCCTGCGAATATGGGCATCTGGAAGCCCAAATTTGAAATTTGGAATTTGTTCTATTATCGATTTCATATTTTCTAAAACTTTAACGAATTTTTAATTAACAAACTCAAGGATTTAAAAGCGATCAATAGCAGCACTGTACGAAAAAAAAAAAAAACATTTTTATC
The DNA here is from genome assembly GCA_000611955.2 of Stegodyphus mimosarum. Lineage (NCBI taxonomy): Eukaryota > Metazoa > Arthropoda > Arachnida > Araneae > Eresidae > Stegodyphus > Stegodyphus mimosarum. The sequence continues at coordinate 141,931 of KK118438.1, forward strand.
TCCAGCGCTCGAGACTGTGTTTTGGAAATTCTAAAGATATGCCCATTTTAAAATTATTTTGCGATATTGCTGTTCAACTGAATTTTATGGTTAAGTGCAAAGAACATGATATTTAATACATAAAGGTTTAACACGAAACGTTAAAAAAACGCCCCTTTGGGCACAATTTAAAATCTGAAACCTTTCAGATTTTTTTTTTATTTTTGTTTAAAACCTACTTTTTGATATTATTAAAACATAATTTAAACCTAGCATTTCCATAAAAATAAATAATGTTGAAAGAAAAAAGATAATTCAATAGCTAAATTACAAAGCTAATAATACGCCATCTATACATTTTAGAGTAAAAAACTGCCACTGATTTATACCACCTTTACGCTACTCTAGAAGATGCACGCCTGCTGTATATAAACCAACGAATGCGGAGAATTCATGTATATGGTGCCCCGCCTAAGCTTTTAGCTCTTTCGTTGTGTATATACTGCGTTACTTCGCTCTCGGCATACAATTCGGTATGCAAGGAGAAGAAGCTTTAAACCTTACAATATATATTCAAATTGTCTCTCTCGCAAACTAAGGGAAAAGAAGGTGGGATTTCTACGTTTTATTTTACATACACTTTTTTTCCTCTTAAAAAAAATACTTCTGCACAAAACCTCCGGCACTATTATTGCATATTTCCCCTCTCTAGACAGTTCCTAAGCTTTAATGCGCGTTTGGTAAAGTATTTGGTGTCGCCGAAGGCTTGGAAATTTAGTACGGAAGAAAGGGGACTGAAAAGCCAAGTTCTTTCAGAACGTATAAACTAATATATTTCTTGAGATCTATTATATTTCTGTCCCTGATATAATATTATTCTAATCAAATGCCTAATTTAGTTTCGAAAATGTACATGATTTAGGAATATATGGATACATTCGCTACTCTATCAAATATGAATTTCTGAAATAAAAGTTTGCTACACGCTCGGAAATTGTGAAAAAGATAGCATCTTTTAAAATAAAAGAAAACTATTTTCTTTTATCATAAGGTATTTCAGTTGGGGAATTCTAGAGATTTTACATGCTTTAAGAAAGATTAAAAAAATTTGGGAAAGCAGAATATTTCGTGCTATTTTTTAACATTTTATTACCTAATAACTCACTAATTAATTAATGTGGTTCACTTTCTATCGTGTGGTAGCGTATACATATAATTAAAACTGTAATTACTTAAATTCCTAAAATTCAGCAAGTGTCGCACTGGATCACACCATTGCTTGGTTAACATTAGTAATTAATCATTAAATTAAGAATTAATTAATTCTATTTAAAAATATATTGCAGTTTCGTTTCCTGGAAAAATTATTGCTGGGTAAGAAAACTTTAGAGAAATTTAAAAAACAGCAAAGTAAGCGTGAAATAATTAATTAAATTATCTCCATTTTTTAAGTTTTAATTAAAGCATTGTTTTTATCAAAAAAAGTTTCACTTGTTCGTCTTCTTAAAAATGAACGAAATATAATAAATGGTAATTTTACAGACATATTCATAATGAAAAAAAAACTGTTTATCCTTTAGGGAATGCTGATTCAATAGTTGTTGCGTTACTTCACTTCGCTTTTAAAAAAGATAATTTCTACATTTATTTTTAATTTATGTAGCACACATTAAAATTGTATTTTACTAAAGAATTTACTGGCTTTAAAAATATTACCGAATGGCACATTATTTTTCTTTTAAATAATTTTTTGAACAGTACATCTTGCTCCAAAAATCTCGACACTTCTGTGCGGTACAGATACTTCTGAAGTCTATTACTGAACTTATTATATTAAATTAATTTATTCAGTAATAGACACTAATAGTTTACCACTTCTTACTTAAAAATAATACTACTGAAAAATGCCCAAATTGGCTTTCGCCTGGGATGCTTCTCACACCAAGTTTTAATGCCAACCTGATATACATTCGTGTGCAAAATTAAGAAAATTAGCAAATATGTTGAATTTCTGAAAAGCTAATGAAAACATTTTAATGAAATTTGGCATGAATATGCATTTATAACAGAGAAAGAGAAGTACCAATCAAAAGTCACTTTAAATGCGCACGATTACGAACTGAAAATGAGTCTAATGTGGGGTAAGATTCCTTCTCTCTGGCAGACAGATCGTGCAGAGTTACGGCATACTGGACAGGAGGAAGTTGAAGAGTCCCTATGGGCAGTCGATCCCACTCCTGCAGCAAGCACAATTCAACTAAGGGAGGGTTCTCGGAGGAGATGGAGAGATGAAATTGCCCTCACAACAGCGTCCCAGTCATGCTGTATAGGATTAAGGTCAGGAGATATGACTGGCCAATCCATACGGCGAATATCCTCACTTTCCAGGTAATTGTCGACCAGCTGAGCCTTATATAGAGGAGCTCTATCGTCCACTAACAGGAACCAGGACCAACTGCACCTCTGAAAGGTCGAACACAAGGCTCTAAAATCTTCTCTGTGTACTTCATAGCAGTCAGGAGGCCTTTGTCACACACATGCAGAGGTGTGCGGCTGTCAACATAATGCCTATCCAAACCATTACACTTCACAGTGATTCTTTTCCGTCATGAGGGAGGAATAATATCGTGTTCCAGACTTTGTTCAGAAACAGGTACACCGAGAATCAGTGTCCAGGCTGAATCTTGACTCATCTGTAAAAACCACGGGGCTTTACTGAAATTTGGTCCAAGGCGCGTGTTCCCTGTACAATGCTAAACGCGTTTTCTTGTGTCTTGCAGTGAATGAGACGTAACAGCGGGACTTCTGGCACAACAGTCCTATCTCATGAAGCATTCGAGCAACTTAAGACCATGAAACTCATGCTCCAATTGCAGTATATAGCTCACGTGAGAGATGTGAAGCTGTAGCAGTCCTGTGTCGCCGTGCTGAAAGTGGCAAACAACGTTCCTTATTCCCGTTACGGATTTTGGTCGACCTTGTCCAGTTGACTCTTGCGAGAAACACGGCGATTGTCGTGAAGGAGTACGAGCACGCAAATGACCTAAAACCCTTCGTGTATTTATATCCCCTCCACAATCACATCTCCGCGCAGACGCACGTGTAAACTTATGCATTCGAATCTGAATACTTGCATAATTCTTTGGCGGCAGTATTAATACCTTTGATGAAATACTTTTCGTAAATTAGACATAATTTGCAAATTCTGTTATTTTTGCACACGAATGCAATTTCTGTATCCTATTACACAATGAGAATGCACTGTAGCTGAGCTTTTAGTGACTGCCATATATTAAAATAATGCTTACTGAAAATGCGAGCTTCGTGTAATGGAAATATTTTGAAGCGAAAACTCAAGAAATAAAAGATTAAGGTAACTTAATTCCTGTACAGAGAAGTCAGAATAGCAGAAAATGATAGTCTGAGAAACCATCTTTTATCCCTGATCACGGATAGCAAGACTATGAACGCAAACTGGATGCGTGCTTCTGACTGATCTATTCGCAAAATAAGATGGAAGATAAGATGTAAATTTGTGGGAGAGGTACTCTTTTTATTATCTGTTTTTTAAGTACATTCAAGAAATCGGATCTCACAGAATAATCAGGAGGTGTTTATAAAATACGTGTTAAAGAACAGACGCAAAAGATATGAAAAATATTTTCTAACGTTTTATATGTTCCTAAGTTAAATTTCATACGAATGTTTTACTAATTGCTTTAGATTTGTTAATTAATATAATGAAGAAATCTCAAGAAAATGGAGATTCGGGAGTAGGATTAGTACCAGGAAGACGGCAGACAATTATTTTCGACAAAGTAGTTATTATTAGTTACTGGCATAGTTAGACGTAGTTAAAATCCTTAATCAAGTTTCTCTGTTCTGTGACCCATAAAATATTATAGTCTATTTTAACCTTGCTACTATTTTACCGTACTACATTTCACCTTGCTACTTGATTGCTTGCTTACTATCCTATTTACCTTGCTACCTACTACTTAAAACCTCTGCATCAGCACATGGATTGAGAATAGAATGCTGTAACTGTGGCGGATGAAGAGCATTTTGTTTCAGCAGTTATTCCCTCTAACGGTGAGAAAATATCGGTTGTATTCCACATATGCAGATTTGCCGCTGATTTTCGGCCTATTTTTCTGTGAACGGCTGATATTTCGAGGACAATAAAGTGTTTCATGAGCAATGCATGTTACAATGGACTCCAGCAAAAATTTGTTTCTGTCTTACAAAAATGAACTTATCTCTCAAAAGCCTTTTGTTTTACAAAAATTAATGTGCAGAACATTGAACATTGTCTTTGTCCAAAGTGGAGTAAAGTTATATTCTTGTATACAAGCCAAGGAACTGTTTCTTAGTGACTTCTTAGATGTTCATATGATTTCCAGAAGATTCAGATGTTTAGCCCCACGTCAGGTTTAAGTCCTTACTATTCTTAGACTTGGAGTATTTGTATAATAATTCCTTTATGAAGAACGTACTGTGATTAAGTAATCTGAAGGCAGCGTAAGCAGTATATTGATAAAAATCCGAAATTTACTTTGTGAGACCTTATGATACTCATTATGTTAATTTTGCGTAACGTGCAATGCATTGCCACTCAAAATTAACATAATCAGTTTTAAATGGATCGAACAGTGAAATGTACTGTCGATAACTGGTTAATAGCAAAATAATTCATAAAGTATTCATGTTACGTTTCTAATTCGTATTTTTACAGATATACAATCTTGCTTTGTAATTGAGATTTGTAACTATTCTCTCCACACTTTAAATCCCTCTGTCGGTTTCGATAACGTATACACCAAGTTTCATTGACATACATCAATTAGAACTTATCCCAAGGAGCTTGAATACAGTTTAAATATAAATATATATAAATTTTCATATATTTTTGAACTTCTGTTTTCTGCCAAAAAGAAGAAAACAGTGTATATTAAGTAAATATTCAAAAGGCTTTTTGTTGTTTAAGATATGTTATTAGATTTAAAATTCACAACAAAAGTCAGTGAAAACGTATAATATTTTTCCAAGAGGTCAAAGTAAAAAGAAAAGAAAAAACAAACTTCTCACCTTCGAACAATTTAAGATTATCATCGCCAAAGAAAATGTGTCTCAGTAATAGGAAAATAAAACACATCATGAAAAGAAAAAGTACTTTTTTTTTGGCTTTAAAGTTTGGACTCCAACTGAGTTACAAAAAGTATATAAAAAAACGAGAAGATAATTTTCTGAATCTTCTCTCAAGGTAGCTGTTAAACGAAAGAAATTTTTCCGTTGTTGAGAATGGAAGCCGCCATTTTCAGTGAGGAAAAGTCGTCTGCACTCTGTGGCGTTGCCAGATTTCAATTTTCCACCGTCATGCCTGTTATGAAAAGGCGAAGTACTGCGTCTTTCCTGCAGTATTTTTTAAAAAAGGCTTCTGAATTCTGAGAAAAAAATATTTAAAGTTTCTCGGAAGTCTTAGTTTTTTTTTTTTTTTTTTTTTTTTTTTGAATTTGACGAATAAAGAATTTGAAATTTTTTTTTTTTTTTTCTTTTTCTGAAGTATACATTTTCAGCTTAGCGAAATGATAGATTCTTTACAAGCAATTTTGGAAGCATTTTAAGCAAACTGTTTTTTGAAGGCTCTAGAATTTCAAATTCGTTTTTAGATGAAATTTTGGGCATGAATGTAATAAAACCTGAGAATAAAATGTGTGTGATAAGGTTCTGGGAATAGACTTCCCATTCACGTAACCTTACATTTCAATCAAAATGCTATTGAATAAAAATGTTGTACAAGTTGAGGAAAATGCGGTGTTTCATCTGGTTTAAATAAAATCAGAAACCATACGAACAAAAAAATATTATATTTATTAGCAGTTTTTAAAAGTGATATCTGGTTCATAGGGCTTTATTGGTTTATTTTCAAATTTTTAGCTGAACAGATTTGAAATTTTCTTTAGCTGAACAGATATGCAAGACTGCAAAAGAAAGTGCAAGAAAATTCAGTTCTACTTTGTTTCCACTAACCTCTGGCCCGAAAAAGGGGGAAAAAAGTCCAGTTCCAGAAAAAAAAAAAAAGATAAAAGGTTTTACAGAGTAAGCTTTTAAATGTGATAAAATAATTCATGAAATAAAAAGAAAAATAATTTATCTTATAATTTAATAGGAACAAGAGATAAAATAATGCTTATAATTTAATAAGAACAAGAGAATAAATAATACAAAATTCATCTACAATTTTACATCACGAATTATAATAGTGTGAGGCCTCCTGGTGTTTTTAAATTTATAAAGCTAATGGCTTGTACTTTTGACAATGCAATTTGATTATCTGATTTCGATATCCGTCAAAAAATCAGAAATGACGTTCATAATTTTATAAAAATTTTATTTAAAAGATTATTTTTTGCGTTTTATTTGATGTTGCAAACAGCAATATTTTTTTAATTTTTAGTTTGTTTGTTAGTTAAAGAAAAATATCAATTTTATTTAAAAGATTTTTCCCGCTTTATTCAACGGGACAAAAAGTAAATTTTTTAATTTTTACTTTGCTCATTAAACGAAGATCGCTTAAACATTAAATTTAAAAAAGTCTCAGAGAAATTTTGAAAAAAAAATCACTTCGCATTGCAGTTTTATCCAAAAATAGTGTGTATACGAAATTTGAGCTCAGAAGCTGATCAGGAGGTTAGAAACCGATGAAAAACACAAATAAAAAAAAACTTTCGACCACAGTGACAAACAACATGAGCGAACTAGGTAAAAGCTTATTAAAAAAAATCTGAGGTGACACAACTCACTTGTACACCTATTAAACTACACGCTTTTTTCCCCCTGCACTTCATTTGAACATATTTTTTGAATTATTCTAACTTAATTAACCGATCTCTCAAGGTAAGTTGAAAATGACATAAAAAAATTGCAGATTTTGAAACTGAATATCTCGGTCATTTTTTGACGTAGTGGAGTCAAACTTCTTATAATTTTATGTTTTCATAACGAGTATAAAACTTTCCGAAGTATAAGTATTGTAATCGGGAGACTACATTAAAAGTTAGATTTCGTTATTTGCCCAAAATTAATTTTTTAAAATTTGATATTGCCAAAAACACGAATATTTTCGTCCTGTAAAAAGCTTCTGTAATTGGAAGTGTATGACTGCGACCAGTAATAGAAAAAATAGAGGCCGAGTGAGGACTTATATTTTTTTGGTGCTGCCGACTGCAATAAAAAAGGGGAGGTGCCTAACTGGATGTTATATCAATCTCATATACAACATTTTAGCTTTCTAGGACTAATTGGTTTTGAATCACGAGAGATACACAAGTTCGTATGTATGTGCAGCAGTCACAAAAAAATTCCATTTTAAGTGCATTTTGAAATACATTTGAAAAAAAAATAGACTTTAATGCGATCTAGGTACGTACTTTCATTTTTTGGATATTGTTCGGAGAACAGCCTTGGTTGCGCCAACTTGGCTTCTTTAAGGGTATGGGCGACATTTCATCATGCCAACGGAAGTAAATACTACAGATAATCAAATACTACAGAATAAGTACTACAATAATAAATACTACACTAATAAATACTAATAATGAATACTACAGATAATAAGTAATACTACAGATAATCCCTTAGCAAGGGAAAAGTATTACGGCTGTCTACCTAGAGGAAGTACGTCATCGAATGACAACCATTGCCTGCCATACCACAATAAGCTGTTTCTCACTTTAATTACTATACTACAATAATAAATACCAATAATAAATACTGCAGATAATAAGTAATACTACAGATAATCCCTTAGCAAGGGAAAATTATTACGGCTGTCTGCCTAGAGGAGGTACGTCATCGAATGGCAACGATTGACAGCCATACCACAATGAGCTGTTTCTCCCTTTTTGGCGTCAAGGCTGTTCTCTGAACAATATCCCATTTTTAAAACTCATTATGTCAAATAAAGAAAATGTCGTTGATGATTTGGAAGAAGGTCACTCACTAACTGCGTAAGGTTAAGTCTAATTGACCAGACTACATTTTGTTTAACTTTCCTACACCACGAATGATTTATCGTCGCTACACTTTCACTGCAGTCTATAAAATTCTTAGAAACACATAAAAAATGTAAAAGTAAAATAAAAGTCTGAAATACGAAAAAAAGGAAAATATGAAAAAACTCGTGAGATAATGGCAGACGATACATATATTGTTAAATCTTCATGTAAAAGCAAATTGTTCAGTCTTAAAATAAAACATGCAGCCATTAGTCTTTTGTTTCACACTGACTAATATCAAAATACAAGAATAATGTAAACAAAAACAAAAACGGATATTCATCGTAAAACTAAAAATAAACATTAAGGAGAAAAAAAGGTGCACGTGCACGCTCAAGAGTCACCTAATTTACATAGTTAACTGAGCTTAATCTTCAGATTAACAATAGTAGTTTTATAGTAATCGTAACAATATTACTCTTTTGTTTTGCTGTGCATTTTTAACCTAGGATTAACGATGGATTTGAGTTAATCGTAGATGACGCCTTGGTTATTCCGGCTCCGGCTAATCGGGCATTCTTTTTATTATGGAAGTAGAAGTATTTATAAATAGAATCATCAGTCAGGTGCTTTAAATTTTTAGTCAAATAAGTAGTGGAACTTATAAGTATCCTCTTGTTATGTGTATGGTGTATGTTTATTTATTAATCAATAACAAGATAGTATATATTATTTTTTTATGCGGAAAAAATGCTAACTAATAACTCTGTCTCTCTAAATATGACTTAAATCTGAATTTCTATGTTCTTTATATTTTAGGTCATGGATTAAAAGAATATAAACAACTTATTTCTGTTTCTAACATATTAATCAGCATATTCAAATGTTTGTAAGTTTATTTCATTTAAAATGTTACGTTTTTATATTCATTCTGGCTTCTACTTTTATTGTTCCGTTAATTTCTCAAGAATTGCAAATTAAGTAAGTCTTAAATAATAGAAGAAATATAAGTTAGAAAGACCGTATTCGTAATTCAACCAATTTAATTCTCATAATTCATCTGTCTGGGTATCTGTAATACTTTTGGAGAGTTTTGTATTGGATACCAGTGTACTAGTTTTTTTTAAATTTGTATGTATGTATGCTTTACTGTATTTCAAGAACCCTGCAACCCGGTCTATATTTTGTTAAGTTTTAACTGTGACAGCAAACTAGTAACACAAATAAACTTTCGTTTCGATTTTATTATTGTTACATTAAACTAGCGTTTAGGTTTTTAAGTTAAAGATCTAGAGATAATTATTCTGCGGTCTAGGAAGATTAAACATATATAAGTGTAAATTAGGTTTAATTTTACATGGTTCCTTAATGGCATTCTAAAGCACAACCAAGCTGTCCAAGCAACCCAGGACTGAGAAGAAAATTATTTTATACCCCACATTTATACTTCCTGTTATTTACTCACTATAGCACGCAGACAGTTCTTTAAAAAAGCAACAAAAGCTGCTTCATTAAAAATGGCGACCAAGCACATCACATATAATTCAATTTTTTTTTTCTTAAAGAAATTTGAAACATCAAAATAAAGGACAGAGTACTAGAAAGAAAGAAGCAATGCTCAGGACTTTTATTCATAAAGTAATCTCTCAACTTCTCTTTTATTTTTTAGGCGAAAGGTTTATGGCTTTATAGGTGACCTCAGGTACGAAGATGGTTATTGGAGGCTAAAAGCAGCAAAAAAATGGTTGCAATTGTGCCATCGGTTCAACCCCAGTGATTTAGTAGAAACAGGTCAAGGTTAATACGTTCTTAATCTTTTTATACTTTCTCCTGAGTTTTCTTCTGCGTCGTTTATTATTTATTCCTTTCATTTCATTTCGCGTGTTAAGATTTCTCGAGTTGCCATTTCGTTCCGCAAATCTCGCTATTTCGAAAATTAATTTCCTTTTCCTTGTTGTTCTTTGCTTGTCTTCTTCATCCGGCGTTGTTCCTTAGAGGGCTTCCTCAGTTGGCAACAAAGCGCATAAGTAAATTTCTTTTTGCGGTGTTCTTGTTGCTTTTGTGGGCGTATTCGAAATGCAAATCTATAGGATTGTTGCAATTTGAAAACGAGGAGTTAGGAAGTGCTTTTATTATTACATAATTTTTCTCTATCTATATATTCTATTCTTACAGTTGAATTAAAAAAAAAAATCTGTTCGATATGCATCTAGGGCCCGATTAAGACGTATTTTTCAGCACGTGGTCTTCCTACATGAGTTTAAGGGCGGAAAGCTCCGTAAATTGCGTCAACGAAGATTAGAAGTAAGGTGCTCTTCGAGTGGGTTCAAGAAGAGAGGATAGACATGAAGTTCACTTACATGCAAATAGGATGACCCATATAGAATGTATTTATTCATTCAATCAAGACGGTCTGGAGCTCTACACCTAGCGTTCTCTCAAGATCACTCAATTCCCACTTTTTGTGCCCTTAACAGCTAAAAGAAGAGAATCATGATAAATTATAGCATGACTCTGAGATCTTGGCTTTTAGAAATGCTACTGATTTAGTGGCAATCAGGCTATGTATAAGTGTAATATTTTAGATGATCATTGACCAAATATGCTTAGTTCGTAACGAAGTTTGTTCGCGGTGCCTGAGCGGGCTATTCACATGGTGTTTTCTTAACTCTTCTCATGTCTAATAATGAAGCATCTACATAAATGTATATATGTTTCTCGCACTGTGATAAAACAACGGTATCTAGATGAGCCATCAAATTTTGAATAAAGTAATCCTCCGCCGAATATGGGCATCTGGAAGCCTTAATTTGGAATTTGTTTCATTATCTATTTCATATTTTGTCAGACATTATTAAAGAATTTTTGATTAACAAACTCAACGATTTCAAAGCGAGGAATGGCAACAATGTACGAAAAAAAACATTTTTATCTCCAGCGCGCGAGACTGTGTATCTAATATGAATATTACTTAGTTTTCTTTAGTCTTTCATGAAAATACCTGTGTTATGATTAGTAGTTACAGCTAACTTTACTGTCACTAAATAATCAAATATGATGACAGAAAAAGAAAGATAGATACTCACTTACAAGAATATTAAGTAGGCTCTTAACCATAGCAAACTGTGTTATGACTGAATAACCAAACGTAATGATGAAAAAAGAAGATATTCACTTACAAGTAAATTGGATAAACTGTTGGCTGCAGCAAACTTTTTCATGGCTAAGTAACTAAATGTGATGACAAAAAACGAAAGATAAGTATTCACTTACAAGGAAAGTGGATAAGCTGCTGGCCCTACCGAGCTTTTTCGAGATTAAATAATCTTATGATAGGTAATGATAAAATGATATCAGTGAGTTTTAATTTACATACATACAGGGTGTAGGCGGTTAAAGGTTCATTGCAGGTGACAGGTGAGAGCAGGTCCAGTGGTTCATCTGTTTAATAATGTGGTTAAGGCATTGTGAGTGAGCGATGTCCTTTAACGTCAACTCTTTGCAAAATTAATCATACCCACGAGCTTAATTTTAGAGAAATCAGAAGTGACAGTAGGACAGCAATCTGTATCTGTACTTCAGTATTTGAGGAAAGAATGGTGATCGGCATAAATTTCAGATTCAGCTGGTCTGTAAGGAAATAAAACAATCAGCAATTGGTGAGATTTTGTGCTGAATATCCTGCATATTCAATTAAATTCTTTATTCTTATATACGTGATTTTTAGGACATTCTCTTAACTCTGTTCTCTTAAAGTTTAAAAGACTCTTTGTTTTTATTTTATTTTATTTATTTATTTTATTTTATTTTATTTCTTAAACAGACCGAATTTCCACAAACCTGGTAAAGTTTGTCTCCTTCCTTACCACGTGCCTTCTTAGTGTAACTGGAAAGCACCCAGCTAGCATCGGAAGGTCCGGAGTTCGAGTCCTGGCAAGGGCATTGCGCCCTTTTTCCCGTCTTCTGCTTCGATGAACCTAATAGACAATACAAATTTACCACAGACACAGAATCTGATCATTCTAAAACTTTGAAACAAACTGAATATTCGAACACTAAGTTTCATTTCCTAAGATGTGGCACGATAGAAAAATAAAAAATTTTCATCACTTTACCGAAATGTATATTTATTGAAAAAGAGAATGAAGTACAGCTTTTGTCATTCTGTAACCAATGGTACAGTCACAAAACGTTTTAATAAATTCTTTAAGAAGAATGTATAGTTTGTAAATCGCTGAATTACTTTGTGTACCCTCATAACAAATGCATAGCTCTGTTTGGATGCATTATATATAGACGGAATTTTGTACTCGTATTATACTAATAAAAAAATACGTTACAATATATACGAATAAACACGAAATAAAACCGTAAAAAATGCATATGGTACTTTTGTCATTTATTTAAAAACATGTAAAGACTAAGAGGACTTTTTTCGCTGTTATAGAGGAGAAAAGTCCAGTTTGTCCTTCAGCGTCAAATTTTCACATTATTTCTTCAAAATTTCTGTTATATTATTCGAAATTTAACTTAGCTCGATATAACTTATAATAGTTCACAGACTCGGCGTGTATTTGGGAGATCCAGGTTCGATTCCCGGCAAGGGCATTGTTCATTTATCCCGTCTCCCGCATCGAAATAACTTAAGTGGCGCCAGAACTAAAGGGTGCTGAATGAGGATTTTTCACCACCAGGATTTGACGATTGGGTCCCCTAATTCCCAGTCTCTCTTTAAAATGGGGAGTATATAAGGTATTTCACCCGCCTTCTTGGCATGCCTTCATGGTGGTGTGGTCAGCACATTCGACGCGTATTCGAGAGATCCAGGCTCGAGTCCGGGCGAGAGCATTGCTCCTTTTTCTTGTTTCCTACTTCAAAAATCTTAATGACACTACAAACTAATAATGTTAATATTCTTCTAAAACGGTATGCAAACTATCTGGTGCATTAAGCTTTTAAAATTAAGTTCCAGATGCGATAAACTTTCTTAAAAGTAAAGAAAATATTATGCTGATTTATAGCAAAGTTTCTTGCATTCAAGGAAACACTGGCATTTGTTTTTGGTATTCAGAACAATTTCAGAAATGCTTCATTTATATTGTTGAAATAAAAATAAATTAATAATAATAAAAGAAAGTAATATTTACAGCAAAATCTAATAAATAGGCAAGATTAAAAAAAAGATTAAAGGTCTTTTTCCTTATTGTTAGTTTTTACGCTTAAATATAATTTTAAAATTTTTTTATCGCTTTAATTGTAATCCTTTCCTTCGTATTCGATTTTTAATTTTTCAAGCACATCTTTGCTGTTTTTTTCAGCAAATGATGATACATATGTTGCTTCCTTTTCTGTTATAAAATTTTGCTCTTCCTTATTAAATGGTGTTTTCCAGCCAAACGGTACAGAATATTTTTGCTTCTTGAAGCTCTCAAAATACATGATGTTTTCTGCGTGAAATTAATGCCAATAAAGTTGAATTTTGCCTAATTTTTAAAGCTCAAATCGGCTTGGTGTTTTGTTTCAAATGTGATCTGACGTTTGGAAAATCGGAACATTTCCAAACCAGGCATTTTGCTACTTGTTGTTATTATAATTATTTGTTTTTAATTAAGCCCAAAATATTCTTGTTTCTCTTTATTTCATTACAGTCTAGGTATTTTAAAACTTTTATCAGAAAATAATTATATAAAAACAATTTTTAAAAAGTCCACCTACTGAAATCTACAGTTCCTGAGATTTAAAAAAAAATTAATTATTTTTCACTAATGCGTCTAAAATTCAAAAACATTCTGAGAACAAATGAGATTTGAGAAGCATTCGCAAATATAAGCACGTACGCGTTGAAATTGTCTGTTCCAAACTAAAAAAAAAAAAAAAAAAAATGAGATTTCTGGCATGCTAAATTCTAA
>KK118438.1:155941-176234 GCA_000611955.2 Stegodyphus mimosarum
TACGTTTGCGCTAATTAAACTTCTAAAACAATGAAACTTTCGACAACAAGAATTTAACTTAAGCGTTTCTGGAAGACTTTTAGGAAGATCTAATTAAGCGAAGGAAAAAGCACTCGCAGAGACAAATAAAACCTCGACCAAGGAAGGAGGGTGGAGAAAAAATCCACCCAACCAACGTCTACTACTAAGAAAGAGTGAAAGTATTTCGCAAAAATTTACTGTTATACGTTCGCGTAGACTGAAAGTAATGTTAAAATCGACTTCAAATAAATTCAATTATGTCGCGTTAATCGAATTTTGCGAAGAGTTAATTGTAACTCTTTGTCCTTTATCAATACTATTAACTCTTATACGAAAAATGCAAGAGAAAAAAATTTGCTTTCATTTTAAGATAATTAATTCTTTTATTTATTTTATCCATTTATTTAAGTCTTTTCTTTTCATCGAAGCTCTACAATTATATTTCTAAGATAAGTTTCCTATTTGAAACTTATCTGAATACCACGCATTTTAAAATTTAGCACGAAATTGGAAATTATTATATGGTGTATATATATGTAGCTATATGATATTTGTTGCTTTAAATTTTAAAAAGAAATGTAGAATATTTAAAAACAAATGTAGGACATTTTTAACAATTAGTATAGTAATATAATTTAGAATGTATCTTATTTTGTCAATAACGTTTACTTTTTTCATCGAACAATTAAACTGACAAATCATAAATAAACTATGTTCCTTTTTTCTTTTCATTCTTTCTTTATATTTTTTCCTCATTAAGAAGGTGCATTCATTTAAAAAATTTTCAGTTTTCAAAAAAATATTTTATTACTAGGATTTACTTTGCAAGACATTTAAATACAGGAAAGGGCGGCAAACAATCGTTACCTATATGCAAAGCCTGTACTCCTGCATGTCTTTAAGTCGCGTAGAAACAAGACTCAAATGTTGTAATATAAGGCACACATACTTAATACGCCGGGATACTCCTGGTGGCTTGCTCGATTTAGTTGTTCTTAAAGACCTTAATATCCAGAAGTCGGTCTTCATTTTCTAAAACTGCCTTAAAATGTGTTCCTTAATATGAACACCGAATTTAAGAAAGGAAAGGTAAGAAAGTAAAATAAAATAAAAATTGCTTGAATGCATTTTTATTTTTTTATCTTATAAGAAGATACAAATTAATTAAAGTAAAACATGAAAAAAGAAATCACTCTAACCCTCTTTAAATCAATCCACGTCTAGAGATTGTCCCTTTTACCTCCAATTACTATAAGAGAAATATCTCTTCCTCAGACAATTGCATTTGTGGTGGAAGAGGCAAGCCAGAACAATACATTTCCTCGTGTCCATTGACACAAATAGTACATCACAGTGTTAAGCCAACTAGAAACGAGTCTGTTTGCGAGTACCTTTCGGAACAAGATCAAAATATGTGCGAGCAATAATTATTATGAAAGAAATGCTTGCCTTAATGTAGGCATACCTTTAAAAAAATAAGCGCGGAGAACTGTAAAGGATCAATAGCACAGCAGGACAATACCTGTAGATAGGTATAGGTACGTGACAGAGGACGGGGACACCTGGTGGCTACCAGCGGTAATGTCTGTCGTCTTCACAATCCCTCTATCACATATGTCCCCTTCTCCACTATCTAGAAACAACAGCTCCCGTAGGGCTCCTAAAGATGCCCCATCTGGAGTTAATTGAGAAATATCAATTGCATTTACACTGATAAACAAGGACTGCAGAGATACTATTTGGTATACAGAATATATGCAGCTGATATATACAGGTTCTGCTGGGTGTATAATAAAACAGTATATCCATTAACATAACATAATAACATGCATTAACGTAGACAAACATAATTTACTGTACGCTACTCATAGAAGCACACTGAGTTGTTGCACATAGTCTGTATATCCAAGTTTATTATGCTCAATCACTAATGAGGCTAGCTCAGGGAATGAGGCTGGCAAATATCTTGGCCCACTGCTACGATTATGTACAAGACATTGCAAATTTTGTCGATGGCAGCTCCGTTTTTTACGACCAAGCGATGATATGCTTTCATCATCTTTTTCAAGTAACAAATGAATTGATTCAGTTAACGGGCAGTTGTAGATATAGTGGTCTGGGTTACGCTCTTGACTATAGACACAGTCTTTTGTATTTGAAACATTGTATCTCTTGTAGTACGATGGAAATTGGCCATGATCAGTGCTCAAGCGAGTGAGAGTGTGTTGCGTGGTTGAAACGTTTGGGACGAGGTAATATGCCAGTCGCCCTGTGTCATTGTTGTTCTATTCTTGTCAGCATTGCTGTTGGCCTTTTAGTTGGAAGAAACATTTTGGATGTGAGAAGGGTGCTGAAATGGTTTCCTGTCTGGCGTTGATGCAGGACAAACCAAAAAATGAATGTTTGATGTATTTTTTAATTTGAAATCAATATACAGGGTGTTTCAGAGATCATGGGACAAACTGGGAGGGGTGGTGGAGAGTACTAAAACATGCATTTTTTATATAGGAATGCACACACACACACAAACACATTTTCCTCTCGTGTCGTTTTTTTGCGTTCCTGCTTTCACCCGTCACTTTAGACCCTACATTCCTATAAAAAAATGCATGTTTTTGTACGCTCCACCACCCCTCCAAGTCTGTCCTATGATCTCTGAAGCACCCTGTATATTTTATAACTTATGGCATTTTCTTGAGTGGTGGGACAGGCAAGCCTTCTTTCGCAGTCTATGCCAGGTTGATTGATTCCTGGCCATTATCCTCCAGTTTTTGATTCTCAGAACGCAAGACCTTTCATAAGGAAATAATATCTTTCTTTTCCTCCACCAATCTAAATTTGATCTATTTCTAACTCGCAGGTTGACTGTTTTTCTAAAAACAGCTTAGTATATCTACTGCTCTTATTCTATGTGAAGCCCATTTTGCGTTTTGAATTCTTATGAAATTTCCTATATTTGATCACCACAGGTTCGATTATGCTTTGAATTTAATCACCTTCCCCATGTATCATTTATCTGAATTTCATTAAAGACGATACGCAGTTTTTTCCTTTCAAAGATGTGGAAGTTTTCGATAGTTATCTTTCAGCAGCCGTATTTCGGATGAAAATGCAGCCCTAACCTATGATATAAGGTAATAAATTTTACTGCTTAACTATAAAGGCATTTTATTTGATTCGATTGTTTTCTTAACATCGTCATACCCTCCATATTCAAATTTAAAAAATAAAAACTAAAGATAGTATAAAAAGTGTATCGTTAAAAAATGTCACGAACTAAGAGTGATTTCTGTCTTAATTGAAGGTCGAATTTAAAAAAGTTTTAAAACCGAAGTAGCCAGCGCTGATAACCCCACTTTACAACGCGTCTGTTGCCAACAGAGCTCATAAAAATTCAAGGTCGAAATCCTACAAGCGACGGTAGCTTAAAAGATTGGCATGTGTCCATTGTAATCAAAAGAGGACAAATGATCTGTTCGCAGGCGTGTAATTCGTCTACAGTTACGGTTGTAGTCGTTACATTGTGGCAGCGCTTTTGACTTTGTCATTTTTATACTTTAAGTTTCCGTTTTTGTTTCGATGCAGTTTCTACGAAAGAAATTTTATTAATTCCAAAAAAGGCTTCCCAACGTATCGTCTGTAATAGGAGTAGTCATTGATCAGCACGACAGTATGTTTAGAAAACAAATGGAAACTATTACTCAGAGGTGCAGATTTGAAAATTCTCAGAGGTCATCAATTATTTCATGGGGAGACTGTAACATTCGGATATATAATGAAAGTAAAATCAATTGCTAGCTTGAAAAAAAAATTTTATAGTACAAAAGTTTATCGAAACCCTAAATTCAGTGTACTAAATTTGAAGTAAAATTAAAACGATTTACACAGACGTTATAACAAATTTATTACTATGAACATTATTTGAATGAAAGTAAATTTTAAATTATTGCAATCGTGTGTAGAGTTATATATTGTTATTATAGTTAAAGACAATCGAAATCTAAAAAAAATGCTGAAACAAAATTCACAATTTTTTGCGCTAAATTGTTTTTAACTTTATATATTACCGCTTATAAGTAGAAATATATCGTAAAAGTAAACTTAAAAAATGTTTCATATTCTCAGGACTGTATGAAATTTTAATATTGTCAAGCTATTCCTTTGACACAGTTGTACATGATATATGTTGTGTCGATAGCTCAAAGATCACCCCAGTTTATAATAATTACGCTGGTTGGTTACTTTATTAATACACATATTTAAATTACAATTACTCCTCATTAACTCATGGCTGTAACCAGCCCTCACACACCGTCGATGGCAGTTCTCAAACTCGTCTGATCAAGACATTACAGATGCGCATGTGCAGATTACCTTACAGATGCGCAGGCGCGAACATGCCGCCCCGCGTTGCAATGCGTAGCATTCAACTATTGTAATTAAGATATATTATAAAGAAATTTAAACAAGTATATTACAAACAATTTTGAACAAGTACTACTACATAAAATAATAGTAAGTATATTAATCATTAAGAGGTAAAATACATAATTTTAAATTTTTTAAACAATAATTATACCAATTTTAAACAATAATAACAGATTATACCATAAACTTCACAATGATAATGAATGCCATACACACATAGTAACTACATAATAATAGTAATTACATAAAAAAAATTACTTATCAATAGGTAAAATACAAATCTTTGAAATGGGTCTTTTGTAAACTCCAGATTGAGTTTTGACTTTAACCACTCTGACCCGATTATCTTTACCAAAATAAAGCTTTATTATTCTGCCTAATACCCATTTTTACGGCGGTAGATTTTCATCTTTCACAAGTACTAACTCATTTATTTTTACATTGTCCTTTTCTACCATCCACTTGGACCTCTGTTGCAAATTATTCAGATATTGTATATGCCATTTCTTCCAAAAAGCTTGAATTAATTTTGTCAGTCTTTTCCAATTACATAATCGATTATCTTTAACTTCAGTTAAACTTGGCTCTATAATAGTATTCAAGGGTCTTCCAATTAAAAAATGGGCAGGTGTTAACACATCATAGACATCACTATCGGACGACAGAGGTACAAGCGGTCTTGAATTTAGAATTCCTTCTATTTGGGTAACGGCTGTTAGGAATTCTTCATAACTCAATCTGGAATTACCCAAAACTCTCTTAAAATGATACTTAAACGCTTTAACTCCACTTTCCCAGAGCCCACCAAAGTTAGGTGCTCTCGGTGGAAGAAAGTTCCACATAATTCCCTCAGTTGACATATAACTAGCAAGGCCATTGTCTGGTTTTAAAACTAAATTGCGTAACCTAGAAATCTCCTTATTTGCTCCTATGAAATTTGTGGCATTGTCTGAAAATAGTTTTGAACATAAGCCTCTACGAGCCACAAATCTGTTTAAACACGCTACAAAGGTCTCTGATGTTAAATCGGTGACAATTTCGAGATGAACGGCTTTCGTGACTAAGCATATAAAAATGCATACATATAATTTATGGTAAATTCCCTTCCTTTGATGTTTATACTTAACAAGGAATGGGCCACAAAAATCCACACCTGAGCAGTTAAATGGGAAGTCAGGCGTCACCCTTTCTTTTGGTAAATCACCCATTAATTGTTCAACTCCAATGGGCTTAGCTCTAAAACACTTAATGCAATCGTGCACAACTTTTCTACAAGTAGCCTTACCCTGAACTGGCCAAAACTTTTGTCTCACATAATGAAGCAAAGCAGTAGGCCCTAAATGAAAATATCGTTTGTGATAGAATTCTAAAATGAGTTTAGTTAATTTATGACCTTTAGGCAGTATAATTGGGAATTTACTGTTGAAGCTTATATTAGCATGCTGTATTCTGCCGCTCACTCTTAGTACTCCCTCCTGGTCTAAAAAAGGATTTAAACATTTTATCTTACTTTTGCCAGGAACATTTGTTTTTAGGCGTAAACATTTTATTTCCTCTGAAAATTCTTTACTTTGAATCTCCTTAATTAAGAAAATTTCCCCATTGTTGGTTTCTTCCGTTGTCAAGGGCCCAAGTCTCCTGTTTGAACTCTTCAGGTTGTGGATAAATCTGAAAAGATAACTTATAACATGTAATATTTTAGTATAATTATTACTAATATTAAGTAACTCTTCAATAAAGGCGCTAACAGCAACAGTAAGAACAAGTAAGTCATTATTTTCTGATTGTTTAAGTTCACTAGTAAACTCGTCTCTTATGACAGACACAGGAATTTCACGATTAGGATACTCTCGATCAGTTAGAAAAGTAGGTCCCTCGAACCATAATTTATTCTTAACCAATTTCTCAGGATTCATCCCTCTTGAGATAAGATCTGCCGGATTGTTCTCAGAAGATACGTGTCGCCATTGCTGAACTTTTGTCAAGTTCTGGATTGTTGAGACACGATTCGCAACAAAAGTTTTTAGAAAGTAAGGCTCTTTTCGTAACCAGGAAAGAACAATCATCGAATCACTCCACAGGAAGATGTCAACCGTCTTTAGTTGCAATGCACTCCTCACTTTTGTCATCAATTTTGCTAAAAGAACAGCCGCACACAGTTCTAATCTCGGTATTGTAGTTTGCTTAAGGGGTGATACACGTGATTTACTACAAACCAGATTCACTTCGAAGGCACCTTTTTCTGATGTGGATTTGCAGTAGATGACACAACCATAAGCAGATTCGGAAGCATCTGCGAATCCGTGAAGTTCAATATGCACTGCATTTTCTATTAGTATGCATCTTTTAACACTGACCTTATTTATTGCTGGCAAGGACTTGATGAAATTTTCCCATTCTTGCGCCTCCGTCTCAGGAAGCGGATCTCTCCAGTCCAACTTCAAACACCACAGTTTTTGCAGAAAGATTTTAGCTTTTGTTACCACAGGTCCCAAAAGTCCTAGGGGGTCAAATATACGTGCAATTGTTGAAAGCACTGATCTCTTTGTAGGCTGAGCTATGCCTTCCACCTGAATTTGAAAGGCGAATTGGTCGATGGTAGGTTTCCAAATAACACCCAATGCTTTAGATTCTTCTGATTCACCAAGGGAATATATTTTGTCGTTTGTTTGGCACAGTTCAGTAGCATTACTACACCACTTATGGAGTAACATACCTCCACTCTTCAAAATGCCTATTAACTGATTCTGGAGTTCTAATGCAGAACTTAACGACTCAGCTCCAGACAGAATATCGTCCATGTACATATCTTCTCTCAGTACAGGTGCTGCTAAAGGAAACTTATCTCCTTCGTCCTTTGACAGCTGTACAAGTGTCCTCATTGCTAAAAATGGTGCACTCACAGTACCATAGGTAACGGTGGTTAACTCAAAGTTTTTAACTGGCTTGTCAATGCCTTCTTTCCACAAAATTCTTTGCAACTTCCTCTGATCTGGATGGATAGAAATAGCTCGATACATCTTTTGTATGTCTGCGGTGAAAGCAAAAATATATTTCCTGAATCTCAGCATAATTGAGAATAAATCTTCTTGTATTACACCGTCATTATACTGTATAGAATTTAGAGAGTTTCCTTTGGTTGTCAAAGCAGAAGTGTTAGAAGCAGAAGAAACATAGAGCCATCAAATTTTAAATAACGATCCTTTCCACCCGAATATAGGTGTCTGGAAGCCCAAATTTGGAATTTGGAATTTGTTAAATTATATATTTCCTATTTTGTAAAATTTTAACGAATTTTTGGTTAACAAACTTAACGATTTGAAAGCGAGCAATGGAAAAAACTGTGCGAAGAAAAAAACATTTTTATCTCCAGCGCGCGAGACTGTGTCGGAAATTCTAAAGATATGCTCATATTAAAATTATTTTGTGATATTGCTGTTGAACTGAATTTTATGGTTTAAGACGAAGAACATGATATTTAATAAATAAAGGTAACACACAAAATGTTAACAAAGTCCCTTTGGTTGTAATGTAAATTCTGAAAGCTTTCAGATTTTTTTCTCCCCCCCCCGGCGGGAACTAGACAATAGTAGTCTCGGTCCATCCTTAGTAGCCTTGCGTCCCTACTAAGTGCCAGAAGCGGTGGCCATTTTATTATGGAGGCACCTAATAGGCGGCCACCGTTACCTCCTATGAAGGTACAGACAATTTACTTCCATCCTTCTCTGGGATTCGAACCCGGGACCTTTGGTACCTCAGTAGGCGCAATATACTGTCTGGGCGGCAAAATCAAAAAAGAAAATAATGTTATTTTAATAAATTATAATTCAGTTATTTTTAATGTGGGTGATTTTAATTGCAAATTATTTATCCTTTGGTTTTCTGCGGATAAAAGGTTTCCACAAGGAAGAGAGAGTAGTTTCTAGGTTCCACGGAAAAAATTATAGTTTTAGGTGTTCCCAGAATCGATAATATTTGATGGCCAATTTGTATATAAAAGAAACTGCACTTCATAACGAAAACATTAAAAACTCCAGTTATCTAAATTTGGTCTAAAATATAATGTACTTAATAAAAACTTAAACAAATCTATTATAGAAACTGAAATGAATTTTACAGAATTGGCCATGTAATTAACTCAGCCATTTCTCGACAAAATAATTCTTCCGAAAAATTTTTTTGGATAATTCTTTACGTGTTTCATAGTTGATAGACTATGTATTAACAGTAGAAAGAAAAATAATTTAATATCAACAAAAAGGTAGCTACGCTGTGTTGAGATATTGATTTGAAACAAATTTCGAAAATATTGCTCTCATACTGGAGCTGAAAGCCATAACTATTTGACTTTTTTTCATCAAATTTAATGCCCCAATTATTTGATTTCTTTCATCATGTAGTCCATAGTTTTCAAAGCAGTTGTTTTGCTATCATTGACCTGGTGGGAGAAATAAAGAATAGGAAGAAAAGGGAGGGAAAAAAATTCAACCTCCTAAGATGAGTACACACTTGCAGAGATCCTTATATCTCCAGTTTTCTTCCTCCCAAAACAAGCGATTGTCAAAACCGATTTGTAAAAGCTCCATATTCACCCATGAAAAATAAGCGAATAAGCGAAGGGGGTAAGGGAAGGTGCATTTCGGAAACAAATGTTTCATATATACCTTCTTTCTGTTCTTTCAAATAAAGAAGTTTAGATGTTTCTCTATTCCCTCAATAGCTCTCTTCAATAACTAGATATTATTAGCCCAAGAAAAACTGAAGCGTATTTTACTTAAAATAATGCTAAAGGCTTTATACTGGAAAAGTATTAAGAAGGGGTAAAAAAGGGGGCAAGAAAAAGAAAGAAAGAGAGGAAGTAGAGTCATTTTTATGAGAAATTGGAGTAATATTTTTGTGTTTTTAAAAAACCCATCGACGTCATATAGATGGTCTTTACTTTTATTGCGAAATCAAACACGGGAAAGGAGGAGGGGAGTGGGCGAAAGACATCGCTTTAAGACAGGAAAATGCTAACGGGCGTGTGGGGCAGGAACAGTAAGTGGAGAGCGAAACTTCTGTAGCGAACGTAAGCTGTTAGAACTACTTTCGCTTTTATTTTTTCTTTGATTGCTTTCCCCTTTGGGGCAAATTGTTGGTGTTTTATTTTTCTGGAGGTATGAGTAGAATTGTTGCCAAAGACTTGCTCGGTAATGATCATTAAAAGCAATAGTTTCTATATTACTCGATAATCGTGCCATGGTCTGTCTTCTTTTAGATGAACAAATATCGATCGGAGTTTGAATTCATAGATCGTGGAACGGGAACTGGGCTGTGCAATTGGCGTTTTAGGTAAATTCGGTGACATATCGAACACGCCTATTTATTGCAAATTGGTCTTTCGGAATCATTAGGATTTATACTGCCTGCTGCACAGCATATTGGCAAAAATGGCTGTTAAAAGGTAATATGTTCCTTTAGGTTCAACTTGCAGAAAAACTTTAATAGAAATAAGCAAATACGTGTGAGTGAAGAAAAATGTAATTGCGTGATGAATGCAAAACTACACAGTGTGAAGCCATTAATGAAGACCTTGTAAGTGTGCCAAAAACTGTTTCAAGTATTACTTTCTTTTAATTTTATTATTGTTACTACCTTAATTTCCTTTTTTTTTTTGTGTGTGTGTGTGTGTGTGAATTGGAATACTAAATGGTTGCTTAGAAATAATTGGTAGTTAATATTTTACTATAATTTGAAAGTATGGAAATGGCATAACGTAAAAGACAATGGAGAAAAATATGGGAAGTAAATTATTCAGGTAGTCAAAGATTGCTACAAATGAAACTTAACCGCTTTGCTATAGGCAACTCTGAACGTTACAACAGTCAGGTTAGCTAACCAAATCATTTCGGCAAACGAGGGTAACTAGGATAACTTCTGAAAAAAATTTCCCTGAGTTTTTTTGTTGGCGTTACATTTTCCGTTTTGTATTTACATTACACCTGAAAATGTACTTGTCTCCGATGGTACAGCTTTGGCTAAAATTGAAATGCCGGGCCACCGATAGCGAACACGGAGCCTAAAGAAGATGGTAATGTCTGTCATATACTATTTCTGATATGACAATTTGCGTCCAATCGTACATTCTAGTAGCACAAAATGTAGCGCTGTGAGAAAGAAAATGTTCAATGTGTAAATTTTAATTTTCTGTTATTTTTTAAACCTATGTTATAACATACCTCATTGTATTGAAGTGTATCACCATATTGCTAACACGTGATATTATGTGTCCAGTTATGATGGCTATTTGTCTTCAGATAAATTTAAAATCAGACTGTACAGTTTAAATGTAAAGGAGAAAAAATGGCTGATTATCCTGACAGTCACGAAATAACAAACTTATGCAAAAAAAAAAAAATCATTGAATGGTGCACAAGCGACCGGCTCTTTAAAATTGATTACGGTTTTTTAAATATTTACAGCATATTCATTGTAAGCATTAAAAAATATTGGAAATGGTTCCAGATTAAAAAATATATTAATTTTGCTTTAAAAACCTAAACAGAAAAATGCACTTATATATTTTATGCCAAAAATTCGAGGGATATGTGAAAATAACATTTTCTTTGAGCAAGTAATTAATTTAACCATAAATGCTGTTTTACTGAACGCGGAACCAATATTTGCCCAATCTATCTACATGCATCTGTTATTTAAATGTTAGGGTACATTGAATTTGTCGAAAATAAACATTGAAAAATGTCCGAGTCCCCAAATTTCTTCTGGAATATCTCTATGAAATTTGCATGTAAAAGTCATATAAAGTTTTCTGTTTAACTTATTAAACCACTCTGAAAAAATTTACCGACATAATTTTGGTAGAATAGGTTATATAAAATATTATATTTTGTATTTATATAGCTTCCCCATCGGCAAAACTAAGACTGCTTTAAAAGAATCCTCTTTTTAATGTTTAGAGGCTAAATATCTGGAAATCCATATTTAAATCAAAATTTTGAAAAAATGATTTCAATAGCCCCATTTTTCGAAAACCTTGCGTAAAAATGTCGTAAATGCTATGATCCTTATAGTCACCACCATTTTCTTAACATCACCATATCGGTAAGAGATCAGTATTCCTGGTAACGCAAACAAACATTTGTACTGAACATCACATTCCTGAGACGACCATCTCTACAGAAGACCTAAATCATCTGGGACCGTGAGTGGTTATCTTATAAAATGTTCGCTGTAATTATTTATGCTGAAGCGTTTGTTAAATGCAAGCTGAAGTATCCTCGATAGTAAGAAAGGTATATGCTTTCTGTTCATTAAAACTATATTGTCTTCTGCTGTTGTTAGTTAAGTCTGAAATCTGTTAGTGTTGAATTATTTCCAGATTAGCTAATATGTACCACCTGTTAACAGATGAGAATAATCTTTGCAATGTATTAATAATTTTAAGAAATCTAGCATGTCAAATAATCAGTTTAATCAGTTGAGTCAATAAATCAATTAAGTGTCTTTTAGTAATCATTTATAAATTTTCATTAAATTTACAAGATATTCAGTAAGCAAAAAGAGCATCTTATAAAACTGTGCAAAGTAAAAGATGCTATTCGTAAAGAAATGAAAAGTCTCATATTTTTTATGATTTTCGTTGCAGAATAAAAGATGAACTTCATTTAACATTTCCTCAAAGCTCAAATTTCTGATTTAAAATTCTATCTTTTCTGCAACTGCTTTTCATAACTCACACTTTGTTTTTACCATTAGCGTATGTTTTATAGCCTACAGAGCTGTAAGTAATGAGCTAAAGTAATTCTGTTTATTTGCGTTAAATACGGGCCCCCTAAAGCTAACTGCTTTTGGTTTTTCCTAAACTATTTGTCAACACTTGAGAAAGAAATATTTCTTCCGCTCTCGGTTACGAAGTTACTTTTTGTTATCTTTTTGTCTTACTTTACATTCATTGATGAAATAATTTCCAAAGATTATTTCCTTTTTTCATTTTCAAAAAACTTAGATAATACATTCGTAGATAATACATTCTTAGGAAAATTTAAGGCAGAAAAAATGGTTAATATTATTACGTGCTGTGGTTCAATCTTCTTAAATAACTGAGCCAGATGACCAAGAATAAATCGAAACCTTATTCCAGGTTGAGGTAATAAACAGTTCTTACAGAGAAGAAAAATAGCTCACGGAGGACACAGAAATAAGCTGAATTTTTCTTTAAAACCCCCGGATAATCTAGATCAGGGGTCTCCAAACTACTGCCCGAGGGCCGAATCTTGCCCGCGAGAGCTAATAATCCGACCCTCCAGAAGCTCTTAAAAATGATTTAATAAAATTTAAAGTAACAAATAACATGCACATTAACTATGCTATATAACAGCTAATCTAGAAATGCGTTGCCTATCATACATGTTCTATATAAAATATGTTATAAACATTATACAACCATTTCTAAATTCACGATGAGTGAAATACAATATATATAAAAATTTCATGTGAACACATATGACTTCCTCATACGTCCTATTAAATTCATTTAAACTTTTTTTCTTCGAATTTCTTTAGAGTTATACTATTTCTCATTCAGTAAATTCAGGTCTCATTTTGCGGCCAAGCAAAAAAACATGAAAACGCTTCAAACAAAAAAAAAACAGTTTGAAATGTAAACAAATGCTGCTTCGTTAGGCTTAGTAGCACTTGAAACAACTTTTAAATTGTTGATAATTCTACAACTATTGCATGCAGATTAACTAAAGTCATAAAATCCTTAATCACGAATAATATAATTCAGTCCGTAAGGTCATGAGTATAGATCCAATCACAAAAATCTGACTGCCTCGCTTTCATGCCTCGCTTTTGTATGTTATTCATCGTAGTTGCATCGGCGTGGTACGGTGAATTAACTGGATCTTGGTCCTCCAAGATTCGTTGAAATAGCCAATATGGCCCGTAGGCTGAAAAGTTTGGAAACTCCTTATCTAGATCACCAAAATCGCTCACACAGCAACGTTTAAAACAGTATTTCCCGTTGTATCACTCCACCAAACAGGTTCCCATTTGAGCCTAGCATTGCTTGTAGACTATCATTTTTCAAATAATAAATTAAGAACTTCTGCAGCCTTCCAGAAAAATCGCTTCTAATGCTTCGCAAGAGTACGTTATGGAAACTTGCGAAACGTCACGAAATTGACATCAAATATCTTGCACAAGGCACCCGAAGTCCGTTTAGAGTTACGCACAGCATCTGTTCAACTCAATCTAGCTTTACTATTCCAATGCCGTTCGGTTCAGATTTAAACGCTCAAATTAGCCCATACTAATGCAGTAAGGGTTCAAAATGAAACAAAATATGCAATAAAAAATCGTCATGCAAAAGGCATTAAATGTGTAGCAAAGCGAACGAACATAGAAACCAAACTGTAATCAAATAAATGTAAATATCTGCAAATATTTGCTACAAAGCTCGTATGGTCAATAAAGAAAAATGTGTTCTCGAAATTTTCTTGAAAAATAAATAAATAAAATAAATAAAAGATTCACATGAACTTGAGTAATCTCTTAAATACATTTCCATAAAAAATTTTTTTTTTTTTTTTTGTTTAAATAGTTGCGATTAAATCGTATCGATAATTCGAATAACATGTATCTTCGTTCTCTTAGTTAAAATATACTACTCTGATAATTTAGTCTCTATTACATATAGAAATTTCGAGAATCTAAAGTGCTCCCTTAATTAAACCAAAAGAGAGCTCCTTTTCATAACAAAGCTGTAAGTCCAAACTATGAATAATGCAGCATATAGCTCACTAATTGCCAAGACTATTTCGTTTATCCCCCCACGTTTTAAATTTACGTCTAATTATAAAGTCTGCTGTCGTGAATACTGATATCTTGATGATGAGGGACCTACTTCCGAATATTTCATTAACGACAGGCACCTTAAATCTCGAGTTCTAAAGACTGAAGTAGGGTCGAGTGCATCCACAGGGACAAGCCAATGATTGCAGGTGGAAGAGAATGTGCGGTCTTGACTTCACCAAGAAGGATTCTCTCTCGGGTATTTATACAGAACCTATTCAGAACTACTCGTCCATATTCATTATGGAGTAATGGCAAGGAAGTTTTCAAGTATATGAGCGTTTGTCGAGTGTTTTGTTTGCTCCAGAAAATTCATTCGAGGTGCTAATAGATTGGAAGGGGGTCAGTATCCTAAATTTTAATAATAATTCTTTTG
Organism: Stegodyphus mimosarum; assembly: GCA_000611955.2. NCBI lineage: Eukaryota > Metazoa > Arthropoda > Arachnida > Araneae > Eresidae > Stegodyphus > Stegodyphus mimosarum. The sequence goes on from KK118438.1 coordinate 170,622, forward strand.
CACTATCTAGTAGACAATTTTAGTAAATGAGTTAGTATTTTCTGTTGCTTCTCTTTTTTACTGTTTGTAATTTTTTTATTATTTTATGGAGGACGTTATAAGACAGAATGAGCTTCCCACCCAGTCATCACAATTTCAATACATCACATTTAAAGGACTCCTCAAAATCCGTATGATTTCGAGGTACCTCTTTAAGGAAGATTAATAATGCTTTAATTAGTGTCTGAATCAGATTCTGTTTGAAGAAGGAAATCTCCAGTTTTCTTTTAAGTAACTTATTCAATGTATTAAGGGGAATATCTGGAATTCATATTGACATTCTATCTCTTCTTATTCATATTGATATTTTACCTTCTTTCTTCATATTGGCGTTATTATTTAAGTTCAAACTGCTTAAAAAAATATGACTATAAAAGCGATGCCTTCCTTATAAACATAAGTTAGGAGATATTTTATTATTTACTTTATTTTTATTTGTTTATTTATTTATTTTGGGGAAAAACAGATTTTTGGGGGGTTAAACGAGGGGACATAATTTTTGAAATGGTTAAGGAAGATTTTGAAAAAGATCTAAAGGTATTTGAACCATTAGATCAAACTAAAGCGCGTAAAAAGAGAAGCAGATATTTTCTAAATTACCTTAAATCAGTACACAGTAAAGTAAAAATCCTTCCAAAAAAATTAACAACGGAGTTATGTAAATTAATTATCACTAATCTCTTGGTAATCAATAAAATTTTTTCTAAATAAATACATGTTTATTTTTTCCGCTTATCTTACTTGCTTTCTTTGTTGATCTTGCTCGTTTGATATCTTTTCTAACTAGTCCAGTTCCTTCATATAAGACAGTTAAAGTCATGATGGTCTTGTCCTTTTCACAGGAGCGCTCACCAATGGCAAGCGGTAAAATCACCAAACACTGACATTTCGACCTAGGTTCAATTCCGGGTGAACGGGCTGACTTCATGGGCATTTTTGTGGTTCTCCCCATGATGATCCCAAGAGGAGCATCATCTCCCTCCCACAGATACAAGCGAATTTCCCTCAGAAAGTCCACCATGAAGACATCCCTCCCCTTAGACAGATAGCCTTCGAGTACTTTGCCACAGTCGAATAAACTAAACCAATCCTTTTAACATAAAAGGAATACTGCAAACGGAAATGTTAAAGGAGCTAATTACATATTAATTCTTTTCGTTACCACTTAGGTAGATATCTTGCATAAATTAAGAAGATAAACCGTTGTCTTTTCTGTCTAATTTCTTGCATAATAAAAAAGAAAGAATCATCCAAATTACGTATATCTTAAAAATTAAAACAGGTGTTTAATTATTTAAAAACAGAAAATAACATATTAATACTGCTTTAAACTTCCAATAATTCTAAGGCTTTGCTCTGCAATGTACAAAGTTCCCAAATATGTTTTGATAATAAAAGATATTGTTTGGATCATAATTCCAAAATGCCTAATGTTTTTTTATATTTGGACAGTTTTAGTTCTAATATACATCCTTAATTCTTTAGACACGTTAACGGAAGAATGTATAAATTGGAAATGTAAAATATAAAGTAAAAAACTAAAATAGCCGAACATTTTTTTGAGAGGGGTTACGAATGATTATGTATTAAAAAGGTACTGGAAGAAGAAAAAGTTTCAGAACTTCCGAATAAAAAAATTTACAAAAGTAAACAGTAATTAAAAGTGTAAAATAAAAGTTAGCATATATTTTAAAAGAAAAATTTGTTTCTGTGTAGATAAAAATAATTTTAAACTGTCCCCCTATATGAAAATTATATATGCGAATACTGAATATGCTTGACCTGTATATAATTTCTATTAACAGGTTACGGAAAAATTTCGCTAGCAACCGAAACTACGCCCTTAAACACTGGTGGTTCGGTTTCGGTTCAAATCCTGATAATGCAATGTTGGCTGCATAAGCGGTTTCGTGGTTTTGTATCTGTGCAATGCGAAAGCTGCGGTATAATTTAGATCTTCTGCAAAGACATACGACTGTTTAAGGTAAGCAATTTAAGAATGTTTTACCTAAATCCACAACTTTTATTTCGTTTAAAAAACAAATCATTAATAAACAAATTTGGGAATTTGTTTATTAATTAGATCAGTTGCCTGTATCTTCATTGCATTCAAAAAATTAAGTACGAAACCGAATATCCCTTCCTGAAAACTGCCTAAAATTTACTTTAACCCACATTAATGGGTTAATTGTTAGCCAAGCTTTTACATTTGACAATGATCTCTATACAAGATCCATCTTATTACTTTTTAATGGCATTCTCACTGTTACTATAGCACTATAATTGCTTCATTTACTTTTTAGTTAAATATATCATTCAGCAGCTGACTTAAAGTCCTTTAATTTTGCTAAATAACACATTAATAAAGATTTCATCATCTTAATAATAATTAGATCAATGCATCAGCCCAACCCAATGATGATGATGACTGGATTTATGTCTGCATGGGGAAGACATCTGACTTCCAAGCTCTAAAGGGAGTGGCCTTTACTTAATCATAAAGTATTAGAAACTGCAGAATAAATATCGCATTTGAGTGGGCTGAGTACCCGCTACAAAGTAAGGTTGAGGATTATCGCAGCAGGAAATCCCCAATAAATTGCAATATCTGTTATAATGCTGCAGTTAGCATCTACATATGTATTTCTATCGCCATTTTTTAGCATTTACTTCTGGGGAGAGTGTTGTGAAGCAGCTGACGATAAAGATGTCGACAGTGGGAAATATCTTCACAGAAACATACTTTTCTTATAATGTGAGAATGCGAAATAAGGAAGTTTTCCCAGCTGTTCAAGAAATGAAATAAGATATGTAATTATTTCTCTTCTCTTTTTCCTGAACTAATAAAAATTAACGGCGCTTAACATCTAGCCGCAAAAATGAAATCCGTAATATATTCTAAGTAAATCGCCCCCCCCCCTTTTTATTGCGAACTCTTGAACTCTCTTTCTAATTACTGACACCATTATTTTTATGTCTGGTATTTAACATGAATAGCAAAAAAGAAAATAAATGTTAGGAAATAAATAAGGATTATAAAGTCCTGAAAGGAATCAATGGCCTCCACTCAATAGAATATGAGGTCTCTGCATTGAAGATTTACCTGGAACATCGGTGTACGTCAAGCCACTATGTTTTTGTGTTTTTCGATTAGATCACGCTCCAGATTTCGGTAATCTTTTCTATTTTATATTTGATTACTAGCTAATCAATCACATGGTAAAAATAATTATCATGAAGAATAAAGTTCGACGTACAGGTAACCCTTTCGAGATTACTACTTCCCTAAGAAAACAACCGGTATTTCTGAGAACACAGACGAAAGGCATTAATGTACCTCTCTAAAAAGACCACCTCCATGGAAGACCAAAATCATTTGAAGCAGAAGAAGGTGGCCTTAGGGACGAACCACTGCCGTTTATTTGGCTTCCACTTATTTGAGAATACTATCCAGCCATTTATGCTGTTTAAATAACGAATTGATTTAACTGAGTAAACCTAATGTCTATGGACTATGATTAAAAAATTATTAAGCAATTTTATTTAAAATTTTTAATTTATTGAATACTTTTTACTGTTCTCTCCTCAAAAAAATTTTGAAGAAATCAGAAGTGCACAAGAACTTTTTATAATAAACGATAAATAATTTTTCCTCTGAAATAAAATATGTTTAAAGTATAATATTTTGCAAGTTTTCTTTAATTTAAAAAGTTTAATGTTTTGCATTAACGTAATAACCGAAATAAATAGCGTTTTGCCATGTAATAATTTTAAAGACAATTCACTTAAATCCTCTTTTGATAGCTATTTTTAGTTATGAAAATTTGAACAAGCTTCACTAAAGGCATCTCATTTCTTAAAAAATTCAGGTTTGTAAATTAATATGGTACAACAATTCGATTTAAAAAATTTATTTCCGAGTTCTGCGTAATTATTTCCCAGATTTAACTCGAAGTATTTAAATAATAAAATAAGTCAGTGGTAAGCATTTTACAGGACATAAAAATGTTGTTTCGTTCATGTTAGTAAAATTATATTTAATCGGAGCGCTCGTGCGCCAACATGGTGCGCACCTGAATTATTCTCATATTGATAGGTAAATGCTATTTGGTTCCTCAAAGCAGACGGATTTGATTCTTCAAGCTAGACGCATTCATGAAAATTTTATCAGTGCACATTTTTGAATTATTCAGTATACCCAAAATGTGTTTAAGAATTTATCCAGAATGGAAAGCAGAAAAATCGACTTCCAACAAAATGAATAGAGGATATATATAGATGGTATTACTGAAGATAAATATCGCAAAACCTTTCGGAAAGCCATACAGTTCAGGACTTTAGGAAGAGAATAATAATGTTTTGTAATAAGTCATCATAAAGCTAACGTCTGAAAGTGACAGTATAAAGGCAAGAATTCGAAGTTACAGTACCCCACCAGTAGCCGAGTGGTTAAGAACCCTGATACTGGGGCCGGGTTAGTTCTCAAACGAATGGGATGGCTGCATGGTTTGTTTTCGTAGTCTTTCCCATATACTATATAACGTGAATAGGAGTCAGTTTCTGTTTGAAAAATCATCCACGAAAGCAACCCTTGCTTAGGCAGATTAGCCCTCGTAAGCATTCTCTTATTCAAAGTAACCTAACCTAACTTAACCCTTTCCCGTGCCATTTACCTCGAAGAAACTTGGGCCCAAGTGTTATGGGTCAACGCGTGGTAAACAAGCCAGACTGATGCTTGAGAACAGTCACAATACGAACCGAAACGTAAATACCTGTGTTATAGTCAGTTTTGCGTGATGCTGCTGGCATGGAAGTAAGCTGTAATCCTTCTGCCTTTCGTAGATATTATAAATATATTATATTGTTAAATAAATAACAGTTTCAAAATTGTATTTCTTTAATGAACAACACTTCAAGTAAGTAAACTTTAATCCTTAGTTGAAGCAAACTTTAATAAAGTGATTTCACTTAAATCTTTTGTATTTTGCATTTTGTAGGGATTTATTACATTTTACTAACTAACTGCTTTGTAACAGCAATTATGAGAATCGTGACCAACTCTTGTGATGTACTGATAGGAACTAACGTTCGATTACGACCGCGAAATTACGATGTTAATATTCACGAGCCCGGCTCGTGATGTTTATGTTTGGCCCAGCTTTCTTTTCAAGAGCCTGGCTCGTGTTGTTTATGTTTGGCCCGGCTTTCTGATCACGAGCCTGGCTCGTGCTGTTTATGTTTGGGGCAAAATCTTCATCACAAGTCAGACTCGTTAAAGCATGGGAAGGGGTTAAAATAATCTGCGATAAAATACCATTTGACGAACATAATGACATTTAATAACAAAGCAAAGCATCTTCGTTAACAAACAGTAACTTCAATTGGTTAATTCTGAAAGCTTTTAGTAAAAATACGCTTTTTTTAACTTTGGATCACGCTGTAGCTCTAAAAATGTCTTGGATTTTAGTATGCAAGTGATGATACATGCAAGTAATAATACATACGATTATTTCAGTGCATTTGATAACACACACAAAGGAACTTAAGGATGAGCGATATTTTTGTGTACATAGA
>KK118438.1:176248-198632 GCA_000611955.2 Stegodyphus mimosarum
TGTTACTTATTTCTCTTTTATGTAACACAAGATAATAACTAATGAGCAATCAAGCCAAATAGCGAGGTTTTTGCAGAAAGTTTGTATACAATAGCTGATTATACGTAAAAAATGAATAAATGTATTTACAAATGCCAGTACATTTTGACGTCTCAGTTGCGAATACACCTCGAACCGTGATACAGCAATCATCGCGCGTGATTTAGAATGCCTACCTTTAAGGGTTCCGATTTCAGAGACTGAGAATTTAAAAGATATAAATTGAAATATAAATTGCTACTACTCTTCCTGAATGATATATCTATTACGTCTGAATTTCGGCTCACCAGGGGTCGAGTAATAAAGTCCTTGAACATTGGTAGTTCAACTAAATTAGACCTAGGTTCAGTTCCAGGTGAACGGGCTACCTTGAATGGATATTTTCATGAATTTTCCCACTGTAACGTAGATACTAACTTGTTTTGCTTAGGAACTCCTCCATGAAGGCATTTTTCTTAGCATACAGCCTTCGAGTGCTTTGCCGCAATCAGTTAAACCAAATCAGAACGTCCGAGTTAAGAATTCTTACTTGCGATTCTTACTGTTACAGATTTTTTTTAATGTACCAAGACTATGCAGAGTTATATTCAATATATTTAAAATCGAAATAGAGTAAGTTATCTGGAAAGAAATATAAGTGTGCTAAAAAAATTGTTCCAAAAATACAAAACAGTGACTACCTAGGAGATAACAGATTTCAACATTCTACTAACGTAATTCTAGAAAAACTCGCATCGCATGGTTAATATTCAGATTCACGCAGCTAAATCAACGTTTTAAATAGCCAGTGTGCATATTAAATACCAGATTCAGGACTGTCTTGAATGCAAAGCTTGGATAGAACACAATGCAAAATTTGTACTGCTCGTCAAACAGTACTGCTCGTCAAACAGTCCTGTATGCAAAACACCATCAAACAGTTCATTTCTTTTTTCACCCCTGGAGGAGTTTATGTGTGAACTCCTTCATCTTTGGATTGTCTAATACTTAGGAATTAAGTGCGAACGTCGATTAATCGCGATATGTACACTGCGAAAAAAAAGGGACAGTTCTATAGCTCCCGTTCTACTGGGCCGATTGACGAAATTCAAATTCCGTTTTTCATGTCTCGAAACTGCGACTTAGGATATCTATTAGATTTATATATAGCATTGTTCAAATACAGGTATTTTCACACAAAATTGGACTTTTTCTGAAATGACATGCTATCTTTTTTTTTTTTTTTTCATATTTCGATTCTACGACTCAAATTATGCCAAACTGCCAAGTTTTATAAAAATCGCAAGAGTATTTTTTTCAAAAATTAGCTCTAAAAATTTTCGCACCTCAATGTTAATTGAATTTGATATATATTTATTAATATCTCTTTCTTTATAAAACTTAATTAATTCCTTCTTATAGAGTTCGAAATTTAGGCTCATTCCAAACAAAATTCGCCCATTTTTTACGATTTATTTTTAAAATTTGTATTTTTAAACAGTTTTTATAAATTTTTCAAAAAAAATTTTGAATTATAACCTATAAAATTTTTACTGTCGTCTTAAAGTAGATTTATTTCTAAGCATACCTGCAAAAAATTAGAGATTTTTATTCAACATCTTAATTTAAATGTTCTATTATTATTGCGAATTAAATCATGCTTAATCCATTCTGGAATTTTTTTGAGAAAATAAGAGTTTAAGATTTACTTCGAAATTTTTAATATAGATATTTTGAATTTTTATATATTTTTGCCTTGTCGCGAAGTGAGAACTGATGAATTGAAATTTATTAAATGAGAAATACTGAATCGTCTATGAAAAACTATTTCTTTTGCTTTTCGTTTGTTTAATTTCTTTTATACGTCGTTTTAGATTTATTATAATATTTGCTTAGAACATGTGGCAACGATTAGATAATTCAGCAAATGATATAATTTTTACGCATTCTGAGTTATAAAACGAATGAGATTGTAACGCTATAAGCGAACCTAGTACCAGTGTCGGTATGATAAACAAATATAGTGAATTTTAAAGAGCGCATTTATTTTATTGTGGTTTATACGTTATCGAAGAAGTAGATTTAATTCAATCCAATAAGTTTAAATGAAGTGCGAAATGCGTATAATTTAACATTCCATACAAGGAAGACATGTGGCGTACACATGAGGTTTTTTTTTTTCTAATGAATGTCAAATTTAATTTTCCTGAGTATTTTGACTTTTGTCAGTATTTGTTTTAAAACTTTGTTATTTTCATCCATTACTGGTAATTTTTGTGCTTATTATTACTTGACTATGCAACACGTACCCACAAGAGTACGTGTACCGGAGTTCGAGAAGCACTGTCCTACAAGATCCCCGGATCTTAAATCTATCGAGTTATTCCTGTAAGTTGATTTGGAAGACTTTTTTCTTCTCCAGCAACATGAAGTGAAATAGCCAAATGCAAGGTTAGTAGGTAAAAGTATTTTTAAGGATTTCATAAGGCGTGTTAATACACGCCTTATGAAATTACGCAGTGTCATAATCAGAGCCTTTGCTCTTGGCGTGATGCGTTTTCCGTTTCAAAGTAAATAGATAAATAATAAAAATGCACTTAAAAAATCTATCAAGTGTTGAAACAACATGTAAAGGAAATAAAATAAAACTCTACGAATATTTTTGAAGCAAAACTTTAATTTTTCTATTTTAAAGTGCTATGTCTTTATTATTCTGTTCATAAAATAATCGATGACAATTTAGAACAGTAGTTTTTAATTTTAGTGCGAGAAAAGTCTCTAAATTTTTTATGGAAATTCTTGCCTGACCACCCGTAAAAGACCAGTGAATACTACCCCGACGTGTGGGACAAAGTTTAGAAAAAAAAGTTTGGATACGGAAGAATTTTCCCAGAGTTCTCCAACTGATACTTTATAGAAAGCGTAGGGAAGAAACACATAAAAAAAACAGTTAAAATATTCACAACAAAGGAGACATGAAATGCGCTTCTCTAAAATCTAAATTGGGTGAAACCGACGGAAACAGCAAATCATGCATTTTGTTTTTCTGTCTTTTTAGGTTGAAGTTTATGCGTGCTACGCTTTGCTTGTGCCTTTTTCAATGACGAAAACCGATGAGGCCGAATCACGTTTCCCTAGAAATGTTTATGTTGTTTCTGATGGCTGGTAATGCAGTCTTATACAACTTAAATAATACATGCTACGAATTTTGGAAAGCCACTCGTAGATTTTGTACTTTGCTATATTTTTCTTCATTCTTATGGTGAAATTTAAAAGGAGGAGCAGTACTTCAACCAGTCTACTTAGCTGATATATTTAGCCTCCTGAATGAATTAAACCTCCTAATGGATTTGTTAAGAATACAGTAACAGCTAACAAAACTTGTCTTCACTTTCTAAGAAACAAAAAATTTGGAAACATTGACCTGAAATTAGAATTTAGCAAATTTTTCTTTGCTAGGTTCAGTTGTTTTAGAACAGGAGAAACTAATAATTATGAAAAATTATTACTTGAAACTGCAATACACCTTCGACAACTCAATAATCATTGCATGGATTTTACTGCCAATATTGACAAAGTTCAGAAATGGATGCAAGGTCCATTTCTATTTGACCAGAATTCAACGAATCGCACCAATGCAATAAAAGATGATCTTACTGAAACAGGAGCCAATGCATGTGTTCAAATAGAATTTGAAAAATTAAACCTCTGGTGTTGTCAGTTAGAACCTTGTCCGTGGCTGTCAAAAGCTGCTTTTATCGTTCACCTCCATCTACTTGTGTAAAATAGGATTTCATCAATTTTGCCCATGAAACAGAAGGCAGATTTTTTTTAATGAAAGTGATGACTTAACGTGTAACTTTTCCAAAAAAAAAGAACCTTGCTTCAGAAAGTACAATTATATATAAACAGCAGCAATGTAGCCATTAAATACTCATGTAACAAGAATGTGAAAGTCGTATAACAAGAGTATAAAACTGTTATATTTGTTAGAAAAGATTAAAAACTCTTTGTACCACATCCAGAATTATTCCCATGATTCACTGCTGGATTAAAATATTTTGCAAAATATATTGTAAATAATTAAATAGGCAAAATATACAGTAATATTTTGTAAAATATTTTCCATATCACTAATATTCCTTTCAAGATCTCCTGGTCACAATCTGAAAACTACTGCTTTGTTCTTTTCAAAGAAATCAGTTACGGGTCTCCAATTTCCAAGGAAAAAACAATGCTTGAATACGTGAAATATTTATTATGAATAATTAGTAGAATATTTTATTCTTTGAAGTAATAAGATTTATTTCATATTGTAGAGTCATTAGGTTATTTCAAAGCAGGAGACATGAAAAATGAACATTGCCCTCGCCGGTACTCGAATCACGGACCTCTCGAATACGCGTCCAGCATGCTGACCACTGCACCACGAAGGCATGCTAAGAAGGCGGGAGAAATACCTTATGTACTCTCCCTTTTAAAATACGACTGAGTATTAGGGGGACCCAATCGCCAAATCCTGGTGGTGGAGAATCATCATACACCACCCTTTTAGTTCGGGCGCCAGTTGTAAATTTGTTAGGTTATTTTCGATGTCCGCAAGCTGAAGAAATGAGCAATGCCCTCGCCGGGACTCGAACCACGGACCTCTCGAATACGCGCCAAGCGGGCTAACCACTACACCACGAAGACATGCGAAGAAGGCGGGAGAAATACCTTATAATATTATCTCAAATTTCGTTAAAATTTTTTCTAAAAGTATTGTCATTCTAAGGTAGAATTTTACTCATTTTTAGAGTCGACATTCTTACTTATATATTTATTATACACAACATTTTTTCCGTTTAAAAGTATTTAAAATGTTGCTATGACTAGTAAGAGTAAACTGAAAATAAAATGCTAATTAAATGAGAATAAAAATTTTCTTAAAAAAAATATTAAATAAATCCCACTTAATATATTTATCTTTATTCATGAGCTTTTAAGCAACAAGAATTAATTTGCATTTCAAATAACACTTCGAAACATAGAAAAGCTTATTTTGCATTTCAGTTTCAATCTTTTTTAGATGAGTATCATCTTCAAAAAAAGTGCATTTAGAGTTCATAAGTTTGATTTATTCATATACAAATTTAATAGGCCCAAAATCAAAGTCTTATCCACAGCAAAGCAACGAATGCTGGTACTTCAAACGAGGCTTGTGCGAAAGCTTTAATAGAAGGGTAAACACATCGCTCGATTTATACACTTGATATCAAATATGAGCATGAAAACAGCATTCGACTTATACCACTTTGCAAAGATATACTTTTCTATGTGTTAAGAAGCTTCAATTTCCCTCTTTATTTTTGCTTTTATTTTTCCGTAGCTAGTAAAATGTGCCATAAATATTTCAAAAGCGAAGGAAAAGTAATATAGCCTACCTGTTCCTGCTGTTATAAGCTGTTTTTACTTTTTTTATAAATCTTGGGCTCTTTTGTGCTAAGATCCCGTGCATTGTGAGTTAACTTTCTAACGACACGAAGAAAATGATTTGTGAGAATTTTTTTTTCCTATGATCTTTTTCTCTTTTCCCTCGTTGAACGTAATGTTAAGACGGGCGGTGGTTGTCTTTTCCGATGTTGTCACTGTGTTCATAAACGATGTGGAATTTTACGTTTTTTTTGCTGCTCTTTTTCCATTTTTTATTCATTTATTTTTCCTGGTAAATGTCTGTGGCCTGTGGTTTTAAAGCAGTGGCAATCAGTCGTGAATCACCTCATTATATTCCGCTTCTGAGTTGTTATGCTACCTTTCTCCAATTCAATGACGCCAGTTTCTGAGCCATAAGTTGTGGATAATGAGTTTTTCTTTTCCTCGCATTTCGTCTTTACTTTCTGCGAGAATGCTCCAAAATGTCAGTGGTATCTCTAGAATGTGGATTGTTTCTTAGATTCTCCGAAGTGTGACATAATGTAAGTTGATCCATTTGTTCCCAAGAATGCTTCCAAAAATTGTTTTTAGTTTCTGGGTCAGAAAACAAGCATACTCGGACCATCTGAAAGCACTTCACAAAACACAAGCGAAGTTTCAAGGAAAAAAATTAGAATATTAAAAAACGAAAGAGGAGAAGTTTAGTATTTATAGGAAAAGAATATTAGCATGAGTAAATGCAACAATTATACTTTTATTTACATATCACTTAAGTTTATGTTCTAAAATTAATAACTAACAGTGTTTCGAAATAATAAAATGTCCTGAAGATCAGAATGTTCTGATGATGAAGTGAAATGATATGATGATGAAAATGTTCTGAAATGGTGTTCTAAAACTTATAATTAATTAAATTCATGGTTAGAAATGATTTACTTTTGGTTTAATTGAGTATTCTAAAATGTAATGACATCCATCGGAACATAATCACCAGCATTTGTACCATTTGTAATTTCTGAAATGAACTGTGATTTCAAACATGCATTTTTAGAAGTGAAATGTTATTTACTTATTTTTTTAAAAAAAAAAAGAAGAAAAAGAAAAAAAGAAAACGAAAAAAGTAAAAAAAAAATCTGAAACCTTTCAGATTTTATATTACGCCCAATAGGGCGTTTTTTTTTTTTAACATTTTGTGTGTTTTCTTTATTTATTAAATATTATGTTTTTCGCACTTAAACCGTAAAATTCAATTGAACAGCAATATCAGAAAATATTTAAAATGAGCATATCTTTAGAATTTCCGATACACAGTCTCGCGCGCTAAAAATAACATTTTTTCCCCGTGCAGTATTGCCATTGCTTGCTTTGAAATAGTTGAGTTTTTTAATCAAAAATTCATTAAAGTTTTACAAAATATGAAATAGATAGCAAAACAAATTTCAATTTGGGCTTCTAGATGCCCATATTCGAGTAGAGGACTACGTTAGTCAAAATTTGATTTCTCTAAGTTTGTTTTTTCACAGTACGAGAAACATACATACATTCATGCAGATTCTTCATTACTTAATTTCTTTAAATACAATGCAGGGCTTTAATATTTGATGGCAACAATTTGAAAATCGAAACAGCGTTTTATAGCGAATGACGGAAAATGCCAAAACGAAATTGAATAGCCCTTCCTGGCAAATTGCCCCTTTGGGCTAAAAAAAACTTTAAGAATGAAAAAGGAATACGAAGAAATATTTAGTGAGAAGCTATCTATGCGCGGTAGATGTTATATGTATAAAATATTTTATTTAGTTACATGACACGAAAATATTTATTTCAAGAAAATTAATTCTATGATTTGTGTCTAGAATAAATACACTGTAACCTACATTTTGAAATATCATAAAACAATACTTGAGTTGGAAAAGGCAGCAGATTTGGCTATGCTTATATTTTAATACAACACTAGAAATAAAAACTTTAGTTTAAAACACTAAAACACGTAAAAATATGCAAAATTATCCTTTGTTTCACGCTTCAAATATATCACTCATCATGTGTTGTCACGTGAAGCATAATTAACTGACCTAAAAACCATCGTGAAGGCCTTTTTACGAATATCTGATAAAAAGCGCACAAAATGAAAAGTAAAGGTGGAGTGTATGTATTGTCCATTGAAATATTACGCTGTAGTATCTGAATTGTTATAATCTCTCTTCAGAAGAGAAATCTTTCATATCTGATTTTTCAGGTTCATTGCGTAATTCATTTTCCCTGATACCCTTTATACCAGTGGTTCTCAAACGTTTTTTCTTCGCGCCCCCTTAATTCGAAATTTTTGCGCCCCCCCCCTATACGTAGACCTAGGAATTCAAATAACACTAGGCAACACTGTCTAGTCTAGAGCGCCAAATAGTCTAATCTAGATGCTGTCGGAAAGTTCGCGCCACATGTACAAGCTTCCTGATCTTTTTCGAATTGTCTGAATTGAAGCAACGCGGCTATAAATACAGAAGCGTACACAAACGACATTCTCAGTTCAGGTTTTATAACACTAAGCAGCATGATTGTGAATTATAAGTAGATGTAGTATGGATAAATTTTTAAAACGAAAACTTCATGACGACGTGGCTTGTACATCGACAGGTTCAAGTGGAGATCGTCCGAAATCTAAACCAAGAAAATATGACTAATCGTATCTAAATTTCGACTTTACTGCTAGCCTTGAAGCAGGTGGTGAAGAAAAACCTCGGTGCGTTATGTGTTTAAAAGTATTGGCTGCAGATAGCATGAAACCAAATAAATTGAAGAGGCATCTAGAAACGCTGCACAGAGAATATGTCAATAAACCGCGTGATTTTTTGAGGAAAAACTGAGATTGTTCAAAAAACAGAAGCCAAACTTCCATGAACTGCTGGCAGTAAATGAGAAGGTTCTCTTGGATCATACAAAGTGGTTTACAAAGTAGCTAAATGCAAAAAAACCTACACTATTTCAGAGCAACTCGTTTTACCCGATTGCAAAGACATTGTAGAGATAATATTTGATAGAAATTTTGCTTCACAAATTAACAATATTCCCCTGCCAATCTGTCGACGAATGAACAATATATCAGTTGATATTCAGCAGCAACTTGAATCTGAGCTTACCGGAAAATTGTTTGCTATATAACTTGACGAAGTAACTGACTCCAGTAATGATTCCTGTTTGATTTGTTATGTTAGAGTCTGCCAAGGTTCTAAATATGTGGTATAGATTTATTGTTTTGTAAAGAGACAGAAAGAAGAACTACAGCCACCGAATTGTTCAAGATTACAAAGGATGCTATTCCTAAAACGAATTGTCAATGGAAAAATTGTGTTGTTATTTGCACCGATGGATCTCAAGCCATGTCGAATAAATACAGCAGATCACAAGCGCGTGTAAAAAATGAATGTTTACAAATTATCTGAGCGCACTGATGATACATCGGGAAGCGTTAGCATCAAAATCGATAAGTCCTGGACTAACCGTAGTTTTCACAGTAGTTATTGAAGTAAACTTCATAAAAACCAGACCACTAAAATCAAGGATGTTCTCTGTTCTGTGTGAAGATATGGGAGCTGAGCATCAATTTTTGCTATCTTATTCCTCATCCAGATGGTTGTCACGTTATGGTTCAGCGTATCTTTAAATTAAGAAGGGAAACAGCGACATTTTTTTAGAAAGGAAGGTCACAAGCATTCAACAGATTTCCACGACAGATTTTTTTTAATGAAGCTTTCTTATTTAGTAGATATTTTTAAAAAACTTGATATACTCAATCTTCAGCTGCAAGAAAAAGACGTAAAGTACGTATTTGATTTGAGTCAAAAGATTGACTCTTTTTGTAAGAAAATGCATTTATGGTATAACAAATTGAAAGAAAACAGTTTTAAAATATTATCCACGTTCTGCGATTTTGTGAAAGATTCTCCTCTGAAAGATAATCACAAAGCTGAGATTTTAAAAACCGTGAGAAGCCATTTAGAAAACTAGACTGAGAATTTCAAACGATACTTGAAATTTGAATATTTGCAGAAAATGATATCAAGTTGTCAGACTGGAGCTGGGTTTTAAATCCATTTGAGAGTAGACCTGTCGGAGTATCACTACAAGAAGAAGAACAGCTGATAGACGTTTCAACAAGTACCTTACAAAAGTCAAACTTTGTTAACAAATCTTTAACAAACTTCTGAGATGAACTTCCGAACGACTACTCCGTTATAAAAGCCAAAGCGCTTAGAATTCTGTTGCCTTTTCCAACGTCTTATCTTCGTGAAATTGGATTTTCTGCATTTGCTGCCTTAAAATCTAAATACAGAAATTAAATTCAAATAGAAAATGAACTCAGAGTGGCCATCTCTAACATGGAACCAAATTTACAGAAGTTGTGAGCCTTGAAACAAACTCATGTTAGCCATTAGTCCTTAGAATGTTTCTTTGTCATTGTTAAATAAAATTTCAATGAAGTCTTTTTTAATCTATCTATAGCATTTTTATCATTATTATTTTATTTTCAATTAATAATGCGCCCCCTCCCCAATCATGTAAATGCTCCCCACAGTTTGAGAAACGCTGCTTTATACGCTTAGACTGTAGGGTTGCTATTGTTTGTAGAGCTATAACCAAAATCCTGCCAACTTTTACCAGGCAGATAGTAAATTACCGTTATGTCTTAAGCAACTCACAAATATAGAAGGTTTAAATAACCCTTTTGGTACATTTTAATCAGAGTTTGAATATAAAGGCACAACTTGCGCTACGGATGACATTTCCACTACTTGTGGATATTCATCTTGACATAATAGATAATTAAATTCAAACGTTGTAGTTTATAGACTAGACTAATAGTTTATAGACTATAGCTGTCTATAGACTATAGACTAATAGTCTATAGTCTATAGACAGCTTATCCTATTTAATGCGCCGTCTTACAAGAGTACACATTAAATAGAATAAGCTGGCTCAGCTAGTTTACCGGCGCTCAAATAAAGCATTGGCTAGTTAGAATGCCAAAGCTGGATTACCGTTTTTAAGCAAAGCTGGCGAAAAATTACTAACAGCAAATGTGATTGCCACAAGCTCTCTCAACCCCATTTGGGTCCTTTGGGTCCGTCAATAATATCATTGGGATATTTAAGAGCAGTAAACTTAGAAAATCACTTGCCTTCTCTGGGCGTCAAATCTGAGATCTAGCAGGTGTTAACAGGGTAGGACAAATATGCCTAAAGAGCACATGAAAGGAAGGTTTTTGATTTCTAATATTCTCATGCCCACCAGCAGACGAGCGTTAAAGTTGCTGAACACTGGCAGTTCAGTCCGAGGTTCAGACCCCACGAATGGGCTGGCTGTATGTGTTTTTGCATGGTTTTTCCCATGTGTAAAGCGTATGCGAACCATTCTCCTTAAAAAGTCCTCCACGGAACCTTTCCTTCCCTTAGGCTGTTATCCCTCGATGCTTCGCCGAAATCACGTAAACAAAACCTAATAGTCTTAACATAGTTTTCTTGGGCTGTGTAAAATTAAAATGGGACTTCGTGTAAAATTACTTAGTGATTTCTTGAAAAGCAGAACAGACAAACATTTGAATGTCCAAGAAGGGGAGGTAACCAGCAAACTTATTAACTAAAACTTATTAAATAAGGATTGATTATCTGTTCTTATAGAAAAGTCATGCTTACAGATTTTAACACTTACAGCAAATCTGAAAATTAGTTACATTTAGCAGTTTTCACATAATAGTTAATTTTGACTTTTATTCCAGGCCTCACTCACACCACCTTTAGCACGGCCATAATTCTCTACGTAAGTAACTTCACGCGTATAAAATTTTGGATTTCTTTCCGAACAAATCCTATTTTCCTTAGTTCTAAGCCATTTTGAAGCCAATATAACGGGTTTTTTTTTTCCTCTGGACAAAGAATGAAACTAAAATTTTTAAGCGTTTTAAAAAGTAAAAACTTAAATGTTGCTTATATGGCTTAAATTTCACATATCAGTATCAAGACTTCGAATCAAACTTAGATAAAAATCAAAGAAAAATCTCGTCTCAAATAACGATAGTAATAACAATGAAAAAAAAATTTTTTTTTTTTT
Organism: Stegodyphus mimosarum; assembly: GCA_000611955.2. Classification (NCBI taxonomy): domain Eukaryota; kingdom Metazoa; phylum Arthropoda; class Arachnida; order Araneae; family Eresidae; genus Stegodyphus; species Stegodyphus mimosarum. The sequence goes on from KK118438.1 coordinate 187,784, forward strand.
TTTTTTTTTTTTTGATTACATCGCGAAAAAAATCTTCTCATCGACTTTCTTCTCCAACTTGTGAAATTCAAGAAAAAGTAAAGTACGTATTCTAGTCTTTTTAAGTCTTTATCTAGCTGTAGTACTTTTTTTATCGCTACTGCATAAAAAGCTGCAAAGCTCAGCACTTTAAAAATGCGATGGGGAATCTGGCAGCCCTTTTGACACGCTTTGTAGTTTGCTATCAATCACCACGAGGGGGCGTTGTACCTGCTAGCTGACTTGCTCTTAGTTCTTCCGAAAAGAAATTGAAGTTGGGCTGAATGAAAAGTTGGGAGAGGCCTTTTTCAATCACCCACTTTTTTTTTTTTTCTTAAGGTGGGCTAAAACGTTTTACTGCTTTATTTTAACTGTTTTGAAAACTCCCGATGGCCACTTGAGTAATGTAAGTGATATTAAGTAGGTTCTTTTCCCTGCCCAAAGAAGCGTAATTATCAGAAAAATTTTATCCACTTTTCGGTAAATTGAGCATTAGAAGTAGGGTTTTTATTTACGCATGAACTTTTTTGTACTATTCCTTCGTTATTTATATAATTTCTAAAACGACACAAAACGGTTTGCAATACATATTCGTAATTTTTTTTCTTCATTAAGAAAATTGCAACATAAATATTTAACAAAGTTTAAGCATTTGTATTACACGAAAAAGAGTACTTTGATGAATATTTTACCATTCTAATCATGTATCAGTCACCAAGGCCGTTAAAATTACAAGAGGCTTTTATTTCTAACTTTATTTTTCCGAAAAAAAGAAACAATGCATGATAAGAAGATACATGGCCTGCATGCTTCAACAGCATCGATATTAGTCGAGTGATTACATACAGGGTGATCTAAAATATCTAGCAAAAATGTAGATGAGTCTGAAATAAGCAGATTTTGTACGGGAATGTGTGTGCGAAAATAGCGCTTCGAGATTCTACAGGACGCTGATGAGAGGTAGATGGAAACGTTCAGCTGACGTAAATCGTTATTCCCAGTGCGAATTTCGAGCGCTATGCATTGCTGCACGAATGTGGAGTTCGTCAACGTGCATCTTATCTACGGAGTTGCTCACGGAAGCGGAATAACTACTAAAAGAAGATGCTTGAGAATGGTTCTTTATATCTCGTTTCAGCACTTGTTCCATTTTAGCCTCAGCTCTAAATAAAGTGCATGTCGATGTAGTTCCCCTTTCGTGTAACGATGCCCCTTTTGTGTAACGTTAGTGCAGGAAATGACGATTTACGTCAGCGGTGTGCTTTTACCTCAACGCACCATTTCTGCAGACGTGCTTCAGTACAAAATCTGCTCATTTCTGTCTCCTCTACTTGTCTTTGCTTTTCTGGCAGATATTTTTCAATCACCCTGCATATATGACTGTCGTGACTAATTTAATATTACAGTGTAAGGATCTGCCGGCTCAGTTGCTGGGTTAAACCTAATTTCATCATTCTTACTAGATATTTGTTTAATCTTCTTACAGTTTAGTCGTCTTATCGACCTTGTTTTTAATGTAAAGTCCAAAACTTTAATTTAATACAACAAAAATAGAATCACACTAAACATTTACTGGTGCTACAGCTCATAGATTCTTGCAAGTCTCGAAATGCAACAAATTAAATATGTAGAAAACAAATAATAAATCGAATGCCTGGTAACTCGACTGATAAAACATAAGCACGATTACTAGCAAAACCCAAAGAGACCGTTACTGAAATCAGCAAGTCTTACAACTATATATGGAACACAAAATGACAGCGTGGCTTATAACGTAGCCAAAACTCTCTCGGTCTCTTACTTACACTCTCGTTATCAAATTAAACTAGTTTGTATTTCTGTTGGAACTGACGGAAGAAAATAGAAATGCAGAGTAGATTAAACATAAAAGCTACATGCTACTTAAATTAAATCTAATGTAGTTATCCAGTTACCTTGCTTATCATCCTGAACTGTATTAATGACCATTCCCTCTACATTTTTTGTAAATAGTTGTTCTTTTGTTTTGTTTATTATAACCAAATATTCGAAATATAATAAAGTGTATATTAAGTTCCTCATCCGCCCCTTTCCATGTCTGGCATAAACGTATTTAAATTTACTTCGAAAATTTTTCAGAAAAGATATCATTGTGTAAGATAGGGAAAAAATTTATTTTAAATAATTTAAGTCATAAAATTATGTTCTTTTACGACAAAGATAAAATCTATCATAAATTAAACAAACATGAAATTTTCAAATTACTTTAAAATATTTCTCGCCAACAAAAATTTTTTTTCATTAAAATGTAGTCTAAATTTTGCTTTTCAAGAGCTATTGAGTTTTGACACAATACAAAAACTTTAGAAAACCTGCATGCATCCCAAAATCCTGCATGCATGTGCATTGTTTTCTTTGCGAAAACCTAAAACAGCGTTAAAGAACGTTCTGTATAAACACTGGGCCGGCGCCAGAACCTGTGCAATCGGTACGATTTCACTAAACGGTAGAATTTAGGGACGGTAAAATATTTAGAATTTAGATGATCACCGAGCAGCAAATTTACAGATGGGAAAATTTTAGAATTTAAAAGATCCACTGGGCAGCAGAATTTAGGGGCGGCAGGGATTTTTGGAACTTAATGAGGCACAGTCAGGATAATTTAAATTCTGAAGAAAATGCACAGCGCTACAAAACGCCTTGCGCCGGTCCTGTATAAACTCAAGACTGAATTTTACCTAATTAAATTTCAAACTGGTTTCTTTCTCTTCCGTACAGAAATGCTATTTTTATTTGCTACATTTTATTAAAGAAGGCATCAGAATGAAGGAACCAGTAATGCTTTCGAGCAGCTCTTGAGTTTGTAATGTGCAGGTATGGATGAAACTGTCGATGTTCCCAAAATTTCCTTCAATCAGAGCCACCAATTTATAGCTTCACCTTCCTCTAATGCAGTTAATGAATATTTAAAGCTTCTTAAACGGCAGTAATACATGCTTCTTTCCTCTCTTAATACTTAAGAAGTATCTGAAATGAGATGTATCTGTTATGTTATTTAAATGTTGTCGTATAAGATGCATGGTGTTTACATTCTCCAAGGAGTTCAAAAACTGAGTTAGTTCTTTTTTTACTAGTAATGATATTAAATAAACTAGATTTTCTACAATAACACATTTTTTCTAACTGCTGAGCTTCTGTATTTATGCATTGGTTAGGAGATAACCTGAACCCATAGGTAATTTTACCGTCTCATCACTAAGACATTGCTCAAACTCACCTCAAGAAGATATTGCGTTTTCAGGGAAGCAGATCGACAAACAAATAGCCGCGCCTTACAAAGGAGTTCATTTTGTATCCTCGATAGCAAGTCAAAGCAGCCAATCTTCGTTGAGTACCATACCGCCTGGGACGGATGGCGAAACGAATAGCTTTCAATAAAAGAAAAATTTTAGAAGTTTTTAATACGGCGTGAAAACTGAATCTGTAACAAAACTATCATGTATTGTAAACCAGATTGCAATTTATACTGCTGTTCATAAATTATATTTTTCTCTTACAAAACATTCCTTTAGCCCTCCTTCTCTTATTTAATGTGTCTTTGATAGCTTTTCATAACTACTTATAATTAATTGTTTTTGGAATTATAACAGAACATATGTTAATCGCGATGAATGCAGAAATTCTAAATTCATTAACACAATTCTGTAGGTAAGCAGACGAGAATTTGATGTACCGATGTCACTTCTTAATTTAAATTTCTGCTGTTTGTAAATCAAACTGTATAAGAATGTTCCGTCGCTATCAGAAGTGATGATTTTGAACCCATCTACTCTCACTTTCTGATATACATATTTCTCTTGAAACTGTCTACCTTCAACTGCATAACTTATGTATATAAATATTTTAATGAATTCTTATTATTTTCCAGGAAGTTGTTTCTTGTCTTGAGGAATGAACAATTTGAACCAAGAAGAATATTTGGAAGAGTCTGAAATTTAAAACTGCTGCCTTTAACAAAGATGAAATGGGTAATGATATCGCCGATGAAATACCGAAGGAAGCCAGGCATCTCAACAAAGGATCAAGACGATGCTGGTTGCAAAGTTCAGACCCAAAGAAATACCAAAAGAAAAGAAAATGTTGATGTGAAATTGAAACCCAAAGAAGCACCACTTGGATCACTTCAAAATTAGGAATCACTCATTTTATGGAAATAAAAATCAAGGGAGATAGCTCAAAAACTTACACTAATTAATATTAACAAAGTCTAGGAACTCTCCATGAGCCCTGATTTTCAACTTATTCAAAAGCATTGTCAATATTAATTTTGCTTCAAAGTATTGATGGACATTTTTAGAAAGATTTTTTAATTTGTTTATTTCCTCAACGCAGTTTAATATTGGCAACTCACAAAGAGGTTTTATTTTTCAGTGGATGCAGTACGGATGGAATCAATTGAAGAAAAATTCTAGATTCATCAATGGAATCCTTCTGGATTCATAAATGGAAGAAAAAATTTTTTGTTTGTAAATATTGTGGCATCTCAACAAAGGATCAAACCAGGAATCTCAACAAAGGATCAAGAAATCTTGTATCTCTAAATGCGATGCCGATGTTGGTTGCAAAGTTCAGACCCAAAGAAATATCAAAAGAAAAGAAAATGCTGATGCGAAATTGAAATCAAAAGAAGCATCACTTGGATCAGTTGAAGATTAGGAATCATACATTTTATGGAAATAAGGATCAACCTAGAAAGCTCAAGAACTTACATTAATTAGTATTAACAAAGTGCAAAAACTCTCCATGTGCCCTGATATTGAACTTATTAAAAAGCATTGCCAATTGCTTCAAAATATTGATGGACACTTTTAAGAAAGATTTTAATTTGTTTATTTTCTCAAAACAGTTAAAGCAATACTGGCAACTCACAAAGTGGTTTTATTTTCAATAGATACAGTATATCAACCAAATGAATGGTATCAATGGAAGAAAAATTATGGATTCATCAATGGAATCCTTCTGGATTCATAAATGGAAGAAAAATTATGCTGTTTGTAAGTAATGGCCATATGGGTGACATGCAAATTTCAGACACTGCTATCTAATCGGATCCAGATGCAGTTATCGTACCAAGGTATATAAAGATTTTTTTTTTCCAAGTACCCATATAGGTGAAAAGCTTGCTGTGTCTGTCCCGGGGGATAGTATAAATTGTAAGATTTTAATTTAAAATTTCTTGCCCAAGTGAATTATTTTCAAGTTTAAATTTTCTAATGTAGATATATATATACTACTTTGCTGAAAGTTAGCAGCTTGAAGTCCCACAGCCACACTACTAAAGAATGCGAGGCAATAGTAAATAACGTATTTCATTGTTTTAGCTTTTTCTGTACAGTTGTTATCACTGCAACTAGCATACAGAAACTTTGCGTTGTCTATATAAGGAAGTCCAGATTTGAAGGCATCGCCACAAACGTTCCCATCAGTATTTTAATTCACTGTAAGAAGCTGCATCAGTCATAAATGGCGGGAAAAAACGTCTGTTCAAATACCGTTCTACAATTTTAATGCAATTTGAACAGCTCACTATTTGAATTCTGCAGCCATTTAATGAAGGCATTTTTATTTCTTCTTTTAATTTACAGCTTATTATAAATTAAAAGAAAAAATTCTGATGTGTACACCACAAGACTTCCTTCTACAAGAATGTTAACTTATACGCACATTTTCCTCCTTTCATTTAAATTTATTTTCTCGAATTTCATTAGAGATATATTTCTCATTCAATTAATTCCCTTCTCACTTCACAACAAGTAACAAAAAGTATTTTCATTTTAAGTACGCATTCGAACCTGGCCCTTAATTAACCTTTACATTTGACAATCAAATTTTTCGATAAAAAATTTGAGCTTTACACTGTAATTAGTACAGCGTTTTATTATTATTATTCTCTTATTATTTTACTAATTTTATAAATCTTTCTTTCGATTGTAATTAGTTCAATTTTTCCCCTTGATTATAAATGTTTTTTTTTTGGCATTACATGTAAGTTTTTCCTTGTATAATTTGGTTCTGTTTGTGTTCGGACAACAAAAACGGGTAAGGAAAAGAGACCAATTCAATGAGAGCCTCAAATATGTACAGATTTTTTTAACAATTGTATATGAAATTTTTTTAGAATTAATAACCATTATGCTAATTGACGATAGAGGTCTCAGTGAGTTGATCGGAATGAAACTCGCTTTTTGTTGTTCAGTTAATTGACTTTGTTTAAAGCTTCAGAACACTTTTCCCTTGACAAGTTCTGTTTGGAGCTTTAAATAAAAAAAAATTAACTTCGGTTTTCACTGTTTTTACATTTTCAACTTTTCTTTACTTTTTCTGTTCCAAATGTATATTATAAAATTTGCAAGTTCATAAAAATGGAAATAGGTAGGGGATCATGGTTCTTACAATCTTAAGTAATTCTCTCATATATTTCATTTCCCATATTAGATGGTATAAATTTTGCAGCACTACGCGCAGATTTTTTTACTAGTTTTTCTAGTTTTTTTTTCTGTCAACAACAAATAAAAAATTTTTCAGCTTTCTTGATTAAAAATTGAAAGATATAAAAAAAACATAAAACACCAAATAAAGTTAACAAAATTACTTTTTTTCCAATTAAAATTAGTTTTCACACAGAAACAAGCAATTCGGCCAAAGGGCAAAAAGGCAGATTTTTCGGTACACAAAACTGAAAGTTTACTTTTGGTCTTACTTGACAAAAAGACACCGAAGGCGAAGAAACTGACTTAATTTGTTGTGGACTCTATGCTGAGTCAATCAATATATGGGATAATTTGATAACTTAAATGGTCATTCCAGAATGGATTAAGCATGTTTAATTCGCAATAATAAAAGAAGACGTAACTTTGTTCTTGCGAACCTTTCTCTAGATTGGCAACAAATCCACTATTCTCCTAAGTTTCAAATGTAAGCAAATATGGCTGCTATCGTAAAAACATTAGGCTTAGCTGCATTTAAGCAACTTTTAAATTGTTGATAATTCTACAACTATAACATGCAGGTTGACTAAAGGCATAAAAACCTTAACTGGATGATAAGAACAACATAATTCAATCATTTTGAAAGCAAAAATGCGCAATTTACCAACATATAAGAATAAAGAAACTGAGCTCACTGAGTCGAGTAACAGAGCATATATATATACTTTCCGTGCGGCCTATTGCAGCCAAAATAGGGATGCACATCTACATGTTATAGCAGTGCTATATACAAAATTTCAACGTTCTGAGGCTACTCGTTTCTTTATTATGAGAGATACATACATACATACGTACGTGCGTACATACAAACGCCACGAAAAAAAATCTCTTCTGCATCCATTTTAAATCAGTTTTATAATTCGTTTACAAAAGGAGTCCTTTATTCTGTCCTTACGTACAGATGTCACACACAAAACATCGTTAAATTGCATTCGATAGCGGTCAAAATGAATATTTTCTTTGAAATATGATACTTGAAATTTTTCGCGATTTCAGTACTTCCTTTTTACTTCGTACAAGGTAGTAATAAAAATACCTTCATGTAAAGAAATTTTAGAAGCTAAGCCTTGATAATAAAAAGTCTTACTTATTTCATAAAAATTTAAGATATGAATCGCGAATACAACATTACAAGCATAAGAAGTGCAGAATATGTATCCTCCCTAAAAAACGTTTGTCTCCGCCACTCCGGATTGAAAACTGCGTTGCAAATACAAAGAGATTCGGCAATTACTGATATCTGATGGCAAATACCTTTCTTAAATAAAAAGATAAAAATAAACCATCAGTGAGTAATCAAAACCGAAATTATTAACTAAAAAACGCAGAATCTATTAAGCATTTTTATTAAAAATAGCGATATATTTCATTAGTTTCGGAAAGAGTTAGGAAATAACTTATTAAATTTAATTTCAAAAGCTTTCCAGGAAGTTATGCCTCTCTGAAAATATCCTTCGGAGCCGAAATAAATTGGACAAAAATTATATTAAGAAAATAAAAAAATATATATCTCTGTCGTTGGCCGCACTTTATTTATGGCCCAATCACACAATAACACGGAGTAAATTTTATTCCATCTCTCCTCTTATCTGTTATTCTATTCCCTTTGTTCTTCTCCCTCCGCGCCTCGAACAACTTCGCCATTTTTGGCAAACGACAAATAAAATAAAAAAATGAACGTAAGAGAGGAAAAGAAAGAAAAGATGGCGGCTTTACTTTGCCTAGGCGGGAAAATATATGACGTCAATCGTTGCGAAAAGAAAAACGGAAATGAGGGGAAAAGGGTTCGACGAAAATGGGTTGGAGTTTCTTGAAAGAAAGGGATACTAGTAAAAAGAGGCTAAGATAAAGATTCTGGAGATATGTTATTTGGAATCAGGCCGAAAGATATTAATCTTGGGCAAGACACAGAAGCTCACTCCAATCGTCTTTACTGTATTGGAATCGAACGAGAGTATTGTGAGTCTATTGTTCTCTTTCTCTGCTGAGTCCAATTTACCTTCTCTTTATCTTCGAGTTAAAGCTAGGAATGTCGATGCTCATAATCCAATAAAAAGAGTTTTTTTAGAGACAGCAAGACTACTTTTTCTAACAGTTTTATTTATATATTTATTTATTTAAAGGTCTGTACACCAGCCGCCCAGACGGTATAGAGGTTAGGGAAGCCGTTGCGATAGCAAAGGGCCCGGTTTCGAAACCCGGAGAAGGCACGTTGCATTTGTCCATCTTCTCATAGGAGTCAAAGGTGGACCAGCTATTAGGTGCCTCCATAATAAAGTGACCACCGCGTCTGGCTTTAGTAGTGGCCAACGTCTGTGGAGGGTTTGAGCTCCCAGTTGGGATGGGAAGGTCTGTACACCGAACTGAAGATTGAACCTAGGTTCCCTTCTTCACATGCAGGGGCTCTTGCTAGATGAGTCATCCAGATCGTGTACATGCTTTTTTGCCCAATGACGTTTCATCCAAAAAATCCTTTCCTCATCGACGGGTAGCAATTTCGACCTCTCTTTGATTGCTCTCTTTTCCCCTCTGATACTCTTTCACCCACTCCACCCAGCAGAGGGCTTATACTTCCGACAACAGTCGCTTCTCCTGCGTTCACTCGAAAGCCAAAGTTGCTCTGCTTCATTCTACTCGTTAAGACATTCTTGGCTTAAATTTTTCCTACAGCTTTTAAAGTATTTCTCCATCCTTCTTAGTATGCTTTAATGCCAGCACACTCGGCTCGTACCGAAAGGTTCGAGTTCCGGCGAGGGCAATGCTCATTTTTCACGTCTCCCAACATCAAAAATCCTAATCAATCTACAGTGGTGCCTGAACTAAAAAAGGTGGTGGATGACAATTCTCCACCATCAGGATTTGGCGACTGGGTTACCTAATCCCCAGTCGTCCTTTAAAAGGGGAGTATATAAGGTATTTCTCCCTTCTTAGCATATCTTCGTGATAATGGCCAGCATACTTGGCGCATACAGAGATGCCTGAGGTTGGAGTCCCGGCGAGGTCATTGCACATTTGTCTCTACTCCTGCTTCAAAAATATCTAATGACTCTACAAGCTTATTTGCATAAAATATTTTACATAACAAAACAGCATTAATAACAGCATTTTATATAGTATTAATCTGTATTTATCTTACTTAATTTAATAAGCGTGAGCAATAGTCTAAAATTTTAATTTATTTGATAACTACCCACCTGTTTAAAGACTAGAATATAATTTAGGATTGTATAATGCTTAACTTACTTGTTAAATTTTCGTATTCTACTATAATGATGAAGAAGCTTTGGAAATGTCAAAGACATAACTTTCTATTGAAACAAAAATTCAATTTTCAGCAGTTTAAGTGATATTCTAGGACACAAGCCACTTCTGATTCTGACCAATTTTCCATGATGCAGCTAAATGAATAGTCTTCCAATCCACTTCTGGATAATTCTGGATGCAGCTGAATGGTTCGAGTCTTAAGGCAATCTATTGCTGCAACGTTATTCACCATGTGAATCACAAATTATGGTTTGAATTTGTTATAATCATGTATTTATTATACCGGTTTTTAATATTAGATAATAGGACAATGTTTGTACGTGATCTTTCCCCAGACCCTCCTGTAACTTATTGACAGTTCGCGATCGAAATTTCGGCGACTGCTGTTCTAAATATTACTTAACGTAGCTTGAACAGACAAAATGTTGCTATATATACTTCAGGGACAAAGAAATAATGCCGCAATTATTAAGAAGAAGAATTTTAAAATTGAATTTTAAATATGCATTTTTTATTAGGCTGTCTACCTTTGAAGGAGATTGGGTTTTCATTAATTACTGATACAGAAAAACTATTAACTTTTCAGCCTATCAAGAACTGGATGCTAATTCTTGATAGGCTGAAAAGTTTATATATATACACATACGGAAAAATTCCGAGTGGCGAGTCTTTTCGTTAAGAAGTTACTTTCTATGACTATATGTAAACTTTTCTAAAGCAAAGATTTTCAAGGCAATCTAAACTCAGGCAGACGAAAAGCATTCTTTAATGTTCTCATTTATTATCAAGAGTTTTAAACAAAATAGCAATATTAGTTTAGTTAAAAAAAAAAAGAATTTGAAAACTTTCAGACTTTACATTGCACCCAAAGGGTGTTTTAACGTTTTCTGTGTTACCTTTATTTATTAAGTACCATGTTCTTCGCACATAAACCATAAAATTCAATTCAACAGCAATATCGCAAAATAATTTTAAAATGAGCCTGTCTTTAGAATTTCCGATACACAGTCTCGCGCGCTGGAGATAAAAATGCTTTTTTT
>KK118438.1:202478-251789 GCA_000611955.2 Stegodyphus mimosarum
CTTTTTTTTTTTTTTTATTCTTTTCTCGCGCACTTGGCGGAAAGCTGGGGAATTTCTCAACTTGGAGAAAACGCACATCATAAATAACAATTTTCCCGTTTTGATCAAAACGACGAAAACCGGCTCTGTATTTCCTCTTTTTATACAAAAAAAAAATATATTTTTATCTCTTTTTTATTCTAAGTCTTTGGTATGTTTTCTCTCAACTCTCTAGTAGTAGTATTTCGTGTTATTAAGACAGCTTTTGGGAAAGATTTGGAGATGGAAGGGAAAATATTGAGGAATATCTAGCGTTTGCTGGATTATTCACAGGCTTTTTTCTCCTTTCCAGTTTTCCTGTTTATTTTTTCCCCTCTGGTCTTTCACGCTTTGGTGATATTTCTGTCTGTAAATAATCTTTAGCCGTATTTCCTTTACCACAGGATATAAAAAAGTAAGTCCTTTAAATCTTGGGACGAATATTGGAAAGTTGTGTTCGGTTTTTCCTTCAGTATTTCTAACCTCTTGACAGCATCCTTTCCATCTATCTGAAACTGCTCCAATATCTGACTTATGGCATATATCTTAGTAATAAACTCTAACAGCAAAAATGTATACAAAACTCTGTGAATAATGCTGAAGATTTTTCCTAAATGTCTGTGTTTGCTTGACTGTATTCTTAGAGAGTTTTAAACGAATACGTATTGCTTTTGTTTGTCCATCTATTTATTTAGTATGCAATAATTTCTTGGTGTATTTTTATTTGATCCAATAGATGGCCACTTTTTGTGTTTGTAAGTGTTTATTCCTGTAATTAGCTGTACATCGTTTGATTTTGAATCGATCGCGTTTGAATTATAATAATAACTGAAACACAACCTATAATATGAGCAAAAATCCTCCACATTGGGCTTGTTGAAAATTCGCGTCACCAAGTTAGTTCCATGTTTCATTTTTTCATCAACTTGGCGATGTTCTGGAAGCTTCCAGAAAACGAATTTTCGAAAAGCTAGAAGCCTTTTTCCAACATTCCCCAAAATTTTCTCGAAGTGCCCTCACTCTTCAGTAATACTGTAAATATCGGCTGTGTAGAATGTTAAGTTAGTTACCTGAGAGTAGTTCTTATGGATTGAACTTCTCTGCGATTCTTGTTTTAGAAACATAATTGTGATTCTTGCTTTACAAACATGATGATGTGACAAATATCAGGTTTATATTAGAGAACTTTCTGTTTCTCTTGGGGAACGAACAGTGTCTGCCGCGACTTGTCAAGAACTTGTCAAAGACAACCTCTTGGCGGGATATACATTATTATCTAGCAAGAGAAAAGAAATTGTCTGTAAAATGCCGAGCGAGTAAGATGCATCACTCGTTGGCAAAGCTGTTGTCGTTCCTCTTCTGAAATAATGCTTTAATTGCTTAATGCTTCTGTAATAATGCTTTAATTAACCAAGAAAGCCTATGTTAAGTTTTAAAATAAATATAAAAGAAGACAACTGGTTTTGATTTTTCCAACACGGAAGTTCGGCGAAGTTACAAAACTTTGCTTTGCTAGAGATTATAAAGAGGTACGAAGAATTTGTTGTACTTCTGTTTTTCTTCCTTAGCTATTTGTTGTATAAGCTGTTATTTATTTTAATAAATGTGATTTTCTTTCTTTTGATCTTGTGTAGTTACATAGCATAATTTCCATAACCCGAACCACGTAATGATATTTACCTATTAAAATAAGAATACTAGTTGGCAGAAATTGTTTCACAAATGGCAAGAAATGGGGGTCATACTTAGTACATAATATAAAAAAATTATATTTAAGGAAGTCAAAACTTACAAAAGTACTTGATTATGTAAGATATAAAATATGTTATAACCTTGTGGACTATGTCTTTTTAAAATTAATCCATTTCGTACTTGCTCAGTTAACCCTGCAGCAATACGGACAGCTCTTATCCAATTAGATAAAAGAAACTTTTAACTATACATCTAATGCTCTGCTGATGCGTAGTCTTTTTCTCTGCTGTCCTTCTGTGTGGGTAATGCACTTCGCTGTTGGCTTCTATGTATCAAACTGGGGGGGGCGAAGGAAATGGGTTGTCTAAGTGGAAAAAGGGCGCAAATAAAAGCCACTAGTTAACAATAAAAACATGTATTAGTATAAAGTTAGCTAGATTTGGTAGAAAAGGGAATAGGGAAAAGGGAATCTTTTGTAAAGAGAAGCGTTTTTAAACACCTTTTAGTTTTACCCTTTACCAAATAACATACATACATATATATATATATATATATATATATATTTAGCTAAACATACATATATATATATATATATATATATATATATTTAGCTGTTATCTTCATGCAAAGATTATTTGAAATAAACATACAAGAATCTTTATTCCTTGACGTATTCCTAACTATTTGTTACATATAACAAAAAGTGGGACCGGCGACATCAAAACACAGTTTAAATTGTCCCTTGAGGGTACAGAAGTTGGATGGTTCTTATACGTAAATTTCAATAAAATTATCTAAAATACAAAAAAAAATACATAAAAGATCTGAAACTGCTTAAACTTGAACGTAAGATTGGAAAATATTTTGAAGTGATTTTCCACTGCACAAAATGAGCGTCGCTGTTATAGTTACTATTACTATTTTGAACCAAATTTCCAGCAATCAAAATGTTCAATATTTTTTGCCACTGGGGTATTTTCTATCGCGAACTACCTCACATAATGCTATTACCCTTTAATGATTATACATTTACAGTGTTGTTCTTCTACATTACAATAATCACTACATTACAATAATCATTTTCTCTGGCCTTCATACACATTATTCAAGGAATTATTTATAATGCTTAAAACTATGGCAAGGAACGTGAAGCTTATTAACCCAAACAAAGAATATCTTCGTAAAGGACGTTCTAAAGTTCTCTCATACACACTCTTTTGCAAATAAAAAAAATCGAAGCACCAAGAAGGACTTTTGCGATCGTGACGAAATTTGATATACAAAAACATCTTGATCGAATATGCAAATGAACAGAACTGCGATCATAGCGAGCATTTCTAGTGCGCAATCCGCAAAGTATAAAACCAGTAACAGAGGTGGAAATTTTATCTTTTTTTGTTGCTGTTCTTGTAATTCCGTAAAGAAGCACCTAAAGCATGACTAAAATTATGCATTACGATGATATCGAAGACCTTACAGACAACTAAAGGACTTCGAACGTGGTCGCATTGTAGGGTTGCGTGAAGCTGTGTGATTATACTGAGCAATAAGCCGCAACCTGACGCCTACAGACACTGCTGTGCAAAGACGTTGACAGCAATAGTTGCTACAAGGAAATTGCCGACGAAATGAACGCTCTGGAAGGCGAAAGAGCACAAATGCGAGGCAAGATAGGATGGTTGTTCGCCAGGCTCGAACTGCCCCAACGGTATTATTGTCGACTATTAACGCATTACAGCCACGTCTATACCACCCGTGATACTGTTCACCATCTCACAGTGCTTGTGTGAGGCGGGGTTACACTCACAGAGGCCATTAAGACGTTTGGCTTTGCCACCACAACATCGGTCGAGTCGTTTGGAGTGGTGTCGCAGCCGATTATAATGGCTGCCATCAGACTAGCATCGTATAGTGTCCAGCGATGAATCCCGCTTCACTCTTGAAGCAGATGACCGCCGTGTTCGTGTCTGGTGAGGACGAGGCCAGCGGTCCCAGTCAGCCTTTGTTTTACAAAGGCATACAGCCGTAATCCCTGCTGTGATGGTGTGGGGCGCTATTTCTTATGACAGCAGGTCATCTTTAGTCATCCTCCGTACATTATTAACAGTTCATCGATATGCTGATACCATTCTGCGGCCGGTTGCATTACCCTTCATGTCACGTGATCCTGGGAGCATTTTCCAACAAAATAATACCAGGCCACATATCGCTCGAATATCTCTGGACTGCCTTCGTGCGGTTGACACTCTTCCTTGACCAGCAAGGTCACCAGACCTTTCACCAATCGAGCATGTCTGGGCATGGTAGGCCGTCAGATTCAGGCGCCACAAAATATCACAGATCCAGAGTGATAACTGATGAATGCCTTGCAGAATGTGTCGCAGGATGACATTAGGAACCTCTACCACTCCTTGCCTCGACGAATTCAAGCATGCATTGCCGCCAGGGGCGGTTCGACCAACTACTAATTTAAACACTCAATGGGTGATTGTGAGCCGTGAACAGGTACTATGACCTCGATTTTTTTAATCATTTGTTATCCGTGTATAAGCTACACACATATTCAACTTCATCAAAAACAACCACTTCCTTCATGGTGCTTCAATTTTTTTTGCAAAAGAGTGTATTTATATTGTAGGGAATTTTGCTTTATTACAGCAGGAAAAACGCAATTTGGAGATTGTTATGAATATTCTGAAGAATTATTGTTTACAACTTTATTTATAATATTTAACAACTGCTTTAATGAAAACTCAATGATAGATATTTCAGTAAAAGTGAAATTTGAGAGTTCCATCTTAGTTTTCAAAGTAACGTAATGTAAGCTAAAATATAAAGGAAACCCAATTATGTTTATTTTGGTGGCGAATAAGTCTATCAAAAATCTTTTTTGACTTCAGAAACACTTTTATTGGAATCTTTTTAAATGTTTTAGATCTTTTTTTTTTTTTTACTTTTCTTTAGGTTATCCACGTGCCTTGCCAATTCTTGCCATTATGCAAAGTATAAGGTCATTAATTCATCTTTTAAATTCAATCAGTCTTCAGTTCTTTAATGAGCAGTTTAAAAGCCGTAAATGGGTTTTTAATCATTTAAATCTGAGTTTTACTTTTATTAACGTATCTAACTAATATGAATCAAAGTGCAATTAATTCATATGATATTCAACTGGCAATTTTTATGTACATTCGCGATTTCATTATAATTCCTCAAACACGTTTATAATATCATATATTTACGCATCTGGTGCAGACAGATTTCTTTCCTTATTACCTTGTTAGTATCTTAATTAAGATGAAACAGCTCATAATTTTCTACGCATAAAATGAAACGTCGCAATAACAGTCTGAAATCAGACAAATCATGTATGCTTTCTTAAGTTCCGACATTAGTGACAAACAAGGAAAGACAGCTTTCATGGCAGTATTTATTTGCTAGTAACGTGTGCAATTGCCTGAAATGATTTGTGGGTTTGTCTTACCATACTGTGATTTTGTACATCTTGCCGGTCCTCTTCTAGTATTAGATACAACTTAATTAAGAAACATGTTCTGAAGTATCGGGAAAAGGACGTGAAATAATTGTATAAATTACAACAGACTTTTAAATTTGCATCTGTAATTGAAGCGGAGGATCTCAGAAAGTGTCCACAAGCAACTAAATTGTTCCAGTTAGAATACCTAACATACTTAGATTAGTCTAAAATGAGGTACAAATGCATAGCAAGTTAATTACAATAATAAATCAATACATTAATATTTATTTATTCCTATAGAAACTTGTTAGTGAGCGGAGAAAATAAGTATTAATACAACTAATGACAGATTTATGATTCTTTTTTTAATTTTATTTTGGAAAGGAGGTGTTGTGATGTGGGTTAAAGTTTCTATCTTGTCTTAAAAACATTTGGACTCAGGACGTTGCAAATCTGAAGACTTCAAATCGTGATGATTTCGCATCTGTGTCATTTAAAAAGAAAACACTTGTATATAAGCATGATTTTTATGTTATATTCACTTATTTTATACAAAGAAAAATAATTAAAAGGAGCAATACTTGAAGAGATACATGCACTATTTAATACAAAAATATAGATATCTCTTTTTGTTAGCATTTTCAGTTTAGATTTTTAATGAAAACATAGAAAGAAATAGGAAACTTGATGAATCGAATATTTCCGAACATTCAAATCAAAATAAAAAATTTATGCTTTCTTTTTTTATTTACGGGAAAATGCTTGCATGGGAATAAGAAGAAATTTCTGGCATGTAAGATTATTTTCCAGTTACACTAACACGACAATAATTTAATTGCTGATTCTAAGGAATACTTTTTACATTTGACACATGGGTAAAATAGTGTGCAAAATCTAATAATTGAAAACTTTGAGGTTTAAGTGGTTATCATCTAATATCTGACACTACTGAAACTTTCAAATGTTTTTCGGGGGTGGGGATATTCTGCTCATATAAAAATATACAGCAATACAATATTCGCTGCTAAAATGGTGTTGGAAACGAAATAAAAACATGTAAGTTAAAGCGAAGTTATCCAAAGGTAGTTGGCTCTTTTTTTTTGGTTGTTGTTGCGTTTGTTTAAGGTTTGAAATGTTTTTTCTCACAGACCACAGTTGAAGGCTCACGAGCAGTCGAATGAATAAGGGTGCTGAATAGTGGTAGTTCGACTTGAGTTCAATTCTCGGGTTGATTACATGCGAGTTTTCCCCATGTGTAATGTTATGTTAGGTTAATTAATTAAGCCAGAGCAGCTCGAAGGTTATCTGCCTTCGGAGGGGTGTCTTCGGGGAGGACTTTTTGAGGGAACTGGCTCTTATCCACGTACGTTCTTCACAAAGGCAATCAACTCTTTAGCCAAATAGTGGATATTGTTCGGAGAACAGCCTTGGTTGCGCAATTTGGCTTCTTTAAGGGTATGGGCGACATTTCATCATGCCAACGGAAGTAAATACTACAGAATAAATACTACAATAATAAATACTACAGTAATAAATACTAATTACTATATTACAATAATAAATACTAATAATAAATACTACAGATAATAAGTAATACTACAGATAATCCCTTAGCAAGGGAAAAGTATTACGGCTGTCTACCTAGAGGAAGTACGTCATTGAATGACAAATATTGCCTGCCATACCACAATAAGTTGTTTCTCCCTTCTAGGCGTCAAGACTGTTCTCCGAACAATATCCCAAATAGTTCTAGATTCTAGTACTTTGCTATTATCTGATAAATCCAGTTCTTTATGTGGTCTAAAGAAAATATAAGTATTGTTCACTTCTTCTGTTTAAGAAGGCGTTGGTAGTGCTCAAGACTGACTGTTGCCAACGACAGGAGCAGTCTTGTTCTCCTTGCCATGATGAATTTCGTGGGCATGTTCTGGTATTACTGTGAGACAAGGGAGATAAGCCACAACAACAAGTTCTATAGCGTTTGAGCCGGGTCATTATCAAGAACTTCTTACAGTTTTTTGCTTTGAAAATCTTTCAAGCTTCTTAAATGCGTTTCTCTATCAGCGTTAATTTCCTCTGTTGTAAACATTCTTACAATCATCGCCACCCTCCCAGCGACCGCATTGAAAAACTCGCTGGTAATTAGATCCGGGCCTGAATCTTGGCAAATCTGGGATTGCTACCGTATTTACTCGTGTAATAGTCGCACTTTTTACTTCCTTGTACGAAGTAAAAAGGAACTATTGTAATCGCGAAAAATTTCGGGTATCGTATTTCAACAAAAATATCCATTTTGACCAATATCGAATGTAAATTAAAGAAGTTTTTGCATTATATCTGAACGTAAGGACAGAATAAAGGACCCCTTTTCCCCCAAAAAATTATAAAACGGATTTAAAATGGATTCTGAAGAGATTTTTTCGTGAGTAGTTTTTAGTAGCCTCAAAACGTTGAAATTTTGTATATAGGACTGCTATAACATGTAGATGTGCACCTCCTATTTTGGTTGGATTCGGCGGCATCAGAAGTATATATATATATACTGGTAACAGAGTGAATATATATATATATATATATATTCACTCTGTTACTAAGCTCAGCGAGCTTAGTTTTTTTATTCTTATATGTTTGTAAATTGCGCATTTTTTCTTTACAAATGATTGAATTATGTTGTTTTTACCTTCCGGTTAAGGTTTTTATACCTTTCATTAACTTGCATGTTATAATTGCAGAATTATCAACAAATTAAAAGTTGTTTAAGTGCGACTCAGCCTAATTATTTGGGCCATAGTGGCCATATTTGTTTGCATTTGAAACTTAACAGAATAGTGGATTTTCTGCAAATCTAGAGAAACTAAGCTTAGCAACAGCAAAGATAATGCCTTCTTTTAGTATTGTGAATTAAATCATGCTTAATCCACTCTGGAATTTATTCGAGGAAATAAGTGTTTAAGATTTACTTCGTAATTTTTAATATAGATATTTTGAGTTTTTATGTATTTTTGCCTTGTCGGAAGGTGAGATCTGGATTAATTGATTGAGTCATACTGAATCGTATGTGAAAAACAGTTTCTTACTTTTTCTTTGTTTGTGTGTTTAATTTTTTTTTATACATCGTTTTAGATTTATCATAGTATTTGAATAGAACATGTAGTAACGATTAGGTAATAATTCTTCAGATGATACATATAATTGCCGCTATGGTAAGCAAATATTGTGCATTTTAAAGAGTACATTTATTCTATTGTGGTTAGGCGCTATCGACGAAGTAGATTTAATTCAATCCAATAAGTTTAAATGAAATGCAAAATATGTATAATTTAATATTTCGTACAAGGAAGTCATATGGTGTGCACATCAGATCTTTTTGCTAATTTTTCATTGGGAAAGTCTAGGTGCGACTATTATGCGGGGAAATCTACTGCGCAATAATATGTACTTTTTGACGCCGTTTTCTGCTTCAGAACGGGGGTACGACTATTACGCGAATAAATACGGTATTTTCATGGTTGTCCCCCGTTATACCAGGAGACAGTTTTCTTCTGAAAGTCCCTTTTCGTAGGCAGATAGTCGTGATGTAATTTGGCCTTTTCAAGCAAACACAAACATTGGCGGATATAATAATCTCTACTCGGATTTTAAGCTTAATCCGTGTTGTTCCCGCAGCAGGTGTTTTTTTGGGGGGGAGGGTCAGTTTTAAAATAGGAAGGCATACTGTGGCGTAGATGACGCCATCTGGTTTCAGTTTAACTATAGTAAAGTAATATTATCTTGCTACTTAAGATGCCATAAGAAAATTTTAAGATCAGACTTAAGTGCCTTCTTAAATTTTATAAAGCTCCATAAAAGAATAAAATGGTCAGGTCTCAGTAACTTATATGCAGTCCGATGAACGTTTCAACCACTTTTATGCTTTGTCGTTTTTATGTTGTGATATGTGAGTGAATGGAATTAATAATGAAAAATTACCATGCGGAATCTATTTTGTCAGCTCCCGACGTTATTTATTACTAAAAACTATAAAACTACATTTTTTACATCTTCACTTTAGTCAAAAGGATTAGAAATCTCTTTCGTTTATTTTGTTTTTTTTTTATTTTGATTATTTCGTTTTATTTTCTTGGTAGTAAAACTGTGTATTTTTTGCTTTTCGTTTCTAGAGCTTGTCTTTAAAATTTTACTGTGGACATACAACAATAAACTCTCAGAAAGTTTTAATGTCCTTTTGGCTTTGGTACTACTTTTTTTCATCCTTTTAATTTCTTGATGGAAAGGTTTCCTTTGTTCCTTATTTTACTGATTTTCCTCGAAGAAGTAAACTGCTTATTCAACAAATGAATTTTTATAATCATTCGCATGTTGAAGCTTCGAGTTTTTCTGACGTGTGAATGAAATGTCCAAAGAAATTAGTAACCACATTTTTTTTTTTACTCCACACTTCGCATCATCAAGAAAGATTCACTTGACGACTCTCTTCTAATACAAGGTACAAAAGTATCATCTTTAAATTTTGTTCTTCTGATAGTTTATGGAATTTCTTGCCGAAGTTCTCAGCGCTTCCTGTGCTTTTCTATTATGTCTTAATGAACTGCTTGCTTCATAAAGACCTGTTTTATACGAAACGGTGACAGACGTGTTTTATTTATGTCATCAAAAGTTTTACTAAAAAATGGACGCTCTGAAAGTTTCTTGAAATCTCCCAGTGTCTTTTCTTCATTTCACTCTCACTGTTTTTATTTTGGTTTATTCCACGCATAAAGAAACATGACGAAATTTAACACATCTTCTCCTTCATCTTAATTTCTAAGCACAATAAATGTAGAAACTCTAGTGTAGAAAGCAGTACAAGCACAGGTGTAAAAAACAATTATGAATTAAATTGCATAAAATAATAATGTTTTAAAATATTGAAAAACTTATTATTAAAGTTTAAAGTTAGTCTTAAATAAAGAATATCAAGTAATAATAACGAAAGTTAAGGGATATGTATTAATATTTTCAAATATTTCATTTCATAAAACCATAATTATCATTTCTTACCAACATGTCTGTAGGATTTCTTTTTATGTTAAAAAAAATTAGTACGTATCATAAGGAATTTTCGTATTTTCCCATGCATGCCCTCAAGGAGTAAGGGATGGCACTTCTAGTCAGCGACTGAAAGGTTCATGGTTAGAACCCTGGGGGAGGACAAAGCTTATTTTCTCACATTTACAGCTCCAAACACTCTATTGTCCATAGAACCTTATAATAATCAAATTAGTAGTTCCATTAACCTCCAGTACATTTAATTTAATACATAGCTTAATATACATTTAGTACAGAGCACGAAATTAGGATACAAAACTGCAGAGAATGATAGAACATTTGTTCATATATGCGTATCTTCAACAAACCATTTTAATGAATCTTCCTACATCATCTGTGATGATACTGCTTCAGTTCTCACGGTTATATTTACACAGTTCTGCATGAAACTGAATAATTCGGATTTGAAATAAAGGCGTATAGTTGTTTATCCGAACAATTTCACTGTGCCTTGAGGAAATCAAGACATTTGAACTGTCAAAAAGGCAAAAATACTGGAGACAGGCTGTTAGGACCTTAGGATGAAATTAAACCTTATTCCACCAGTATGCACAGTACATGAAGTTTTCAATTATCTTGTGAGTATCACTATATTTTACATCTGTCTTTGCTTAGGGATTTTAGACTGCTGCATAATTGCAAATTTATTGTGTTGCCCAAATGAGAAAAATGAAAATAATATCTAATATGAACCATATATTTTGCTAATGCATTTTAAACGCTCAGAGGAGTAAACAGTGCTGCCCACTAGGTATTCGAAAATATGGCTGCAAGTTTATTTTTTATTCAACTGTATATTTTCTCACTCCTTCCAGCATGCCTTCGTGGTGTAACTGGAAATGACGTGTATTCGAGAGGTCCAGGGTTCAAGTCCCAGGCAGAGCATCGCACATTTTTCACGTCTCCTGTTTCAAAAAACCTACCCCAGTCGCCATTTAAAAGAGAGAGTATATAAGGTATTTTCTCCCTCCTTACATCACGCCTTCGTGGTGTAACGGTAGCACACTCGGCGCGTATTCAACAGGTCTAGGCGAGGGCATTGCGCATTTTTCACGTCTCCTACTTTAAAAATTATACCTAATGACTCTACAACTGTTTATTCTAAACATCTATTTCCAGTTATGCAATTCATTAAAGTTAATTCGAAAATTTTTATGAAAACTCTTAGTATATGGCAAAGAATGCTGCTAATTGAAAAAAGTATAAAACATGATACTTCCGTATTTTCCCGTGGACCACCAAAGTTGACTCTCATCGATCATAAAAGCCGAAGGGGATCTCTTGCGCCAGTCATTCTGACAGAATTTGCGAAGAGGATCACAGATCACTCTCTGTATCGTTCCAATTTTAGTATATGTACTACCGAAGCAAATACATGTACTAAATTAGAACGATTAGAACTTCTTTAGTTCATGTACTGCCGAAGCTCTCTGTACTTGCTTCAGCAGTACATATACTAAAATTGGAACGATGCAGAGAAGATTAGCTTGGCGCTGCACAAAGATGGTACAGATCACTCTTAATTTAGTTACATAATCAACACATACAAATTACGCTCACAGAATATAAAAAAAACTGAAATTAATATGAGCTCAAGGTTTGAGATTTTCAGACAGAAATATTTGTCAAAACTTTCGTTCTTGCACCAATCATCCAGGCGGGAAAAATTCACAATATCCATCCTGGCTTTTCGAATACTTCTACGGTGGCTTATTGAGAATTAATTCGGATTATATAAAATTAAAGAGAAGATCATATGTATGTCTTGTGAAATCACGTTTATACATTACTGAAGCTAAATCGCACTGCTTGACGACAATTTTTATTTGTTAGCTCTAATTACCGTAAAACGCTGAATCTCTTTTCAAATTGTTGAACCCAAATATTATCGCCCTGTATTATTTTAAAAGAAATTAAATAATGGAGAATGTGCATGAATGTAGGTATGTTTCTCGCATTGTGAAAAAACGACAGTACCTAAATTTGAATAACGTAATCTTCCATCCGACCAAGGTCACCTGGGAGCCCAAATTTGTTTTATTAGCTATTTCCCATTTTGTAAAACTTTATAACGAATTTTTGATTAACAAACTCAACGATTTCAAAGCGAGCAATGGCAACACCGTACATAAGAACAAAATTTTTATCTCCAGCGCGCGAGATGACTGTCCATCGGAAATTCTAAAGATATGCTATTTTTGAATATTTTGTGATATTGCTGTTGAATTGAATTGAATTTAATGTGATTTAGCGTGGTTTTAGGACATATTTAATAAATAGAGGTAGCTCACAAAATGTTAAAAAAAACACCCCTTTCGATGCAATGTAAAATCTGAAAGCTTTCAAATTATTTTTAATGTTTTTATTGATATATCTAAAACAAAAACTAATTTTTATATGACACCCGTAAAGTAAAAATTTCAACTTGTGAAATGTCCATTTAATTAGAAATCGAATTTTTAACTTCTTTACCTAGTTAGGAACAAAAATTTTGTATGTTAATGATTTTATGTGATAAATTCTGAGAGACCTTAATAACTACTTTCGAGGACCATATAGAAATTTAAAAGCGAATTCTGCTTTATCCGAAACGGAATCATTCATAACTAAAATGAGCAAAAACGACTGTCAATCCCTAAGTCGCTGGTAACCAAGAATTTTGACAGGGATTGGGATACTTGAGTTTAATTTTGTTTAAATTATCCATTTAAATTTACTGGTATGCTTAACGCTGATGACCTACAAGTCGATGGTAACCTTGACAATCCCCTTAGGTATAATTTCTTTTAATAATTTAGCTAACTCATATAATTTTAAATTCATTTAATTTATGATGTCCACTTGAAATTTTCAGCATTATTTTAATAATACTAGAAACCTTTTAGCCCGTGATATTAGGTATGGAATCGTTTAGTTTTTCGATCAATAATGTATTATACGAAATAAAAACTTCATTATGTAAGAGGATTTTAAGTCAGTATTATTAACTTAAAATATTCTATTTCTCAAAAGATAGTAGCAAAATATATTTCAGACGCTCTAGCAATAAAAAAAATACTTGTATTTTTGACTTACTCTTCTTTGCTTCTAATTACGTCAGTTAATAAATAGTCTTCTATATGCATGCTACTTTTGTAATTAATTTCTTCTAAGCCATCAGAACATCGAAGAGAATATTATAGAGCAGGTACTTAGAATTAGCATTCCAGTTCAAGAATATAGAAACATTTAATTGCCTTGAACTTTATTACAGAGTTCACATTCATTATAATTCGACCATAAAGTAAGAGAAAATTGCTGCGCCATAATTCTGCTCCCACGACATCAACCAATCAAATCCCGGAGCAGAAAGAATGAAAAATAATATGATGTGCCAACTTCCATCTCTAAAACTGAGACTGTAGTAGAATACAAAAGAACCTGTATTACTTACTGCTTCTTTACAATGGGAAAAAAAAGACAAGAAATAAGAATGAGGAAGAAAGAAAATCAGATCCTGGAAAACCATTCACGTTTTTGTTTCTTGATTTATATATATATATATATATATATATACCGACTAAATTCAGCTTTTTACTGGGTTCAAATCGCTCTCGAAAAGCTTTTACGGTGACAATCAAGGCAGCTGCCAAACGATCATAAAAGGCAGGCGGAAGATGGGGAGGAAATGTTCTGCTGGTATAGTTTATAGCCCTCTGTTTGATTTTTCAGCTCTAAAGTTTCTTTTGATGTGTATATAACTCACCTTATGCTATAAATTTATAGAAGTATCTCCTGAGAAAGAATGAAAAAGAGAAAAAGAATGTACTAAACGAGTGACATATGATTTTTAACTTTTGTCTTCTGTCCCGTACCTGGAATTTATGTATAACAAAACGGACAGAAATATTCTTTACGTAGTTTTCTTAGCCATATAAGTTGCCTACTTATAATCCTACGCACATATACAAATGAAAAAATGGACAAAAACATCTAAATTAGAGAAAAAAATGTCCTATATAAAGAAATAAGTATGAAACTAAGTAAAAATTGTTCTTTAAAAAGAAATATGAACAAAACTTTGTAACTGGTATATTATCTAAAATAATGGCAAGTATATTTTATCTTAGTGTCATTATTAGGAAAAATTTCTATTTAAGTATATACAGATAAAAAAAGAAAGATGATCTTAGACTCACCCAAATAAATCGTTTTAAATTTTATTTCTTAAGAAAACGATTTCATCACTTTGTGCTTCTCGAATTTTCAAATACGGGAAGTTTAAATGATTGACCCAGCATGCAATAAACTATAGTATTTATAAAATTCTTCTTATATCAGTTTATCACTCTCGCCCTCAAATCAGCTTTAAAATGGTATAATTTTTAAAGGATATTTTGAAGCGCTTCGGATTATGAGTCTTATAAAAACAGATATGCTATTTTATTTACAGTTAATCATAATATTTTTATGATAAAGTACATGCATATTTGGTAAACAAATTTAGTATTTTTGAGATATAATATTCATTACTTTTAAAAATTTATCATCTAGCAGTTTTTAAAAATATTCAAAAATTGCAACCTCGTTCGGAGAATAAAGCATCTAAATAATTTTTTATTTTGGCGCACCATACTTTTTGGAAATGTGCACTAATTGGCAATTCTTGACAGGCATTACTGATTATAACAGAATACTATTTCTAAGTTTTTTTCCTTTTGTTCAGCAATTTCTATGATTATTGCCACATTTTATTTACTAATTATCGTGTTTCTTCGATCATAAGACGCACATTTTTTCTACAAAACAATTTCTAAAAAAATTAATTTCCATATAAAAATTCTGAAAAAAATAAACGTCTTTTAAAAAGCCATTGACTCTAGAATACAGCCCCTTTTTTCGAGAAACTTGTGAAGGATATAATATGAATAACACGTAATTTTTGTTATTTATTCAAAATTAGATATTCTTACTAAAAAAATTAAGGTATGCAGATTTTTAAGGCCTGTGTGTGGAACACGTTGACAGAAATAAAATTCAGTATTAAAACTGTTTCGCTATGAATGAGATCATGTATTTTTATATTTAGCGTATTTCGCTATTAAAATCAAAATTGCTTTAATTTGAAATGAACCAAATAGAGCATTAATTATAAATCGACTCTAATTTTTTATTTAAAGGGTGCTTGAAGCTAAACAATCATCTCATATTTGAGAAAGTATTTAAGGAATTCGAAAATAGAAAAGAAATAATGAGAAATTTTAATATTAATAGTAAAATAACTTGGGGGATATTTCATTTAAATTAAACTGTTCTGAGGGAATTATGGCATTTAATTGCGTTCAAAATTAAATTATATTTAAAAATGTATTCTTTTCACATACTTAGGACTCTGAAATATTGTAGGAATAAATATATACACATTTATAAGTATATGTACTACGTAATTACAAAATGTTTACCTCTGATCATGTCAAAACCTATAGATGTTAAAGGCAAGTCACTGCATGTTTTAGTCTCCACGAGAGGTGCGTTACAGCTTCGAAAGTAGGGCATGGGAAAAACCACCTGCCTACACTTGAGTAGAAAGTTGCTTAAATCATGTAATGCAGAACACGCTTTGCTGGCAGTGATGATGTTCGTTATGATGTTCTCTGGCGCAAATATTATATAATTATAGGCATTATATCAGCTTTTATTAATTATAATATACTGCTATGAGTATTGTAACATTTGCAATAAATATATAATTACTATTCAATTTCTAGGTTTACTGTAAAGAACATGCTATTGTGAAGAATAAATTTAAAAACTTAATGCCTCGTAGATAGAAAATTATTATCAAAATTGGCAGTTTACCAAGCTTCACAGATAGTTAAACGAATAAATGATCTGACTCTGTAACGTAACTTAAACCGATGCGAAAAGAGTACAGTGCAAGTTTTTCTGAAGAAAGAAAACACATATGTTAAGTGCAGCAGGTGTTAAGTTTAGTTCTTCCTACAAAAATCTGATATTTATTAAAACGCACATAAGCAACTGGAACCAATGTTTCACTTCCTATAGAGAGTTTGACAAAAAAAAACATGGTTTTTATAATTCCTTCATTTCATCATACAAAATATACTATAAAGTGATGTATACAAAATCAACGTTTTTCTAATTCCGTTTCTGGATATATTTTCCTTAATTAAATTCTGATGTATGTATTAAATTACTTATGGCTTACTGTATTAAATTAACAGTAAGCCAATAAAGTAATAGCTTAATTTTTAACTTATTTCCCCAAAATAGAAGTTCATAGCCCTTGTAGACAAGGAATCAGACCTAAGATTCTAAAAGTTAAAATTTTTTATTTTTCATGAAATAATAAACATGTTTTTACACCTTTCTTAAATTAACATCTGTACATTTGCAACAGCAGTAGGCATGCCTTTAACAGATTTTTGCTTTGTGTTGCCGGTGAGATAGTTAAAGGGCGGGCTTAGGGTTACTAGAAATTGGCAGATAAAGGCAGGGTTGTCAGAATTGCCAAGAAGTCGCCCAATTGGAGATATTTGGTGACAAAATTGGCGCTATGTCATAGACGGAACAAGAACACTCTTAGAGGTTTTCTCGGGAATATTCTCGAAGGTAGGTTAAAGTTATATATATATATATATACCCTGCCTGGACGGGGAGAAAGTAGTGTCTTGAGTTCAGAGATTAGCTTGAGAGCAATCGACTGACTCAGGAGCTGCACTTTAGTGCTTTGCCATGGAGCTGACTTCACCGTTATAGCCTAAAGGTTGTGCTGCAGATTGTTTCAACATGTTTGCCATAGTTTCTCGACGTGTGTAAACTTCCTGTGTAATAGTGCTTACTGGCAAATAAATTTACTTTGATTCTTCATCAAGTGTTATCATCAATTTCTCCAAATCCACGAACCCGTAGAATGCAACATTTGTTTTATTTTTATTTTTATTCTTCCTAAATAACCATGCAATGATGGTACAGTAATTTTTCATTGAGTTAACACCACTACACTCAGAGAAATGTCAAAATTCTTTTACCTTATCTGTATAAAGCAGACAAAGAAAGCATATTGTAAGCATACAGTACTCTTTATGACTTCAATTCATGCTGGAAATATCTTTGCGCAGTTTATTAACCAAACGTTACTTATGAATTGCATTACTTTATTACGCATCTTTAATGTCAGCGTTTTTAATTCTTGGAACACGGTAAGGATGCAGTACTATAAGTACAATTCCTTCGTTAAATAAGTTTCATTCACTTACTTTTTTTCTTCGCAACAATAGAAAGTGAGACTTAAACAATTAACCCTGAACGAAAAATAGTCCCCCACTTTTTTTTTTCAAATTCTGAATAAAAGCAGCATCTAACAATACATCTCAGGTCAAATGACAACTAAAATACATCTTATTTAAAATAAGAGTATATCCGAAATTAATAATGGAATATAAAATTAAATTGTTTGAGAAATTGCGAACAATTATCAAAATTATCTGTTTGTGCTGTCAAAAAATTGCAAAGCTACCTGTTCGCAAATCCTAGAGTTCCTAATTGAGAACGATATGTAATGACTCTCGTGCATTCCACAAGTTCCACACTTTAATTAAACGCTGTTTAAAACCTTTCATTTACGCTACAGCTGTTCATCAGCTATATCATGCAGATAATGCGCTATAGGAGTAAATTTAGCGAGAATAAATTTGGGTTCATCCTTTGTCCAGCGCAAAGCGGTCCGAAATCGCCGAGTCGAGTTACGTTTTCCCATTTCCATTTTAAACAACAAATGACATGTTTCGCTTAAACTGCAGGGACGGCAGGTGAGGAATACGAATTGAAAGTGACATCAACAACAGTAGCAGACAAGCGAAGTTTAGGTTTAGCAAACTGGCACCGCCTCACTTAACATCCTACAAGCGCCTGTGTGATTACGGAATTGAGCTAAGCTGTTTATCCTCGCCATTAGAGACCACACGAAAAGATTTTTGCGAAATATACATAAGGATTAGGTAAATTAATTTCGCCGTTTATCATCTAAAGCAAATTTATATGACTAGCCCTTGTTTAATGCATCCTCCATTAGTTTAAAGAGATCAGATTCCTTAAAAGTAATTTGGAATCAATAACATAGTTTTATTCCATAATAATTATAATCCCCGCTAGCAATTTTTAAAAATAATACCGGATGCGGCTTTTAATGTTATTCTTTTCCCAAACTGTGATAACACATTTATTGTACTCAGCAATAAGAACAACATAACACGATTAAATAAATCATCACCTTGGATTTACAAAACAAACCTCAGTCCTAATTTGTTGAAGATGCTCTTTATGATAGTCAGCCCAACAATGACCGGAGACAGCTGAAAACTGGCAATTCGTCCTGACTTCGAACTCCGGCGATTTTCGAGGTTTACTCCTGTGTGCGTGAACATAATTAATTTCCCTTAAAAAGTCCTCCACGAATGCATCCCTTCCCTTAGGTAGATAGCACCGTATGTGCTTTGCTGTATTCAGATAACCAAACCAAGTCATGACAATTAACGTGTTGACTGCTACGTGAGTTTGTAAGAAATGTCCTTTAGGCCTGCTATACCCATGCGTCAATAATTCCTGATCGTAGGCTTTTAGAACGTCTGGAACGAAACATTTTGGGACATGCATTCAGTTTAAAATCTTTCTTCAAGAACGAAGCATCGAAAAAGGGTGTGGTAAGATTAAAATTATTTCTTCTTTTTCCAAATATTTTTTCTGTAGTGACAAATGGTTGATTTTTTTGTTGTTGTTGTTAAAACTGTTGCTCCAAATTTTTGCCATGTCTGAAGAAGAAACCTCTTGAGCGGCTTACAACAATTCAAATAGTACTGATGAGAAACAGTCGATATTTTTCAGGAAGATGATTTTAAACAAAATTACATTTTCAGGTCCTAATTCGAATACTGTTAAATGCAATGACAATAAATGGGGTGTAGATATTACTGATCGTATTTTGCAAGAACTGGTTGTTTTCATGTAATTCATTGCTACCATTTAATAGAAGCACTTGCCGTGAGACGATGGAAGTGTTCCATTATGATCCTTATCGAAGTGATATATTATAAAATGTTTTGCTTCTTCATTTTGGAATACTTACCAAAAATGCAGTTACTAAAATGCTTAAAAAATATTTATTATAAAATAAATTGTCAAAAGTAAGATAACATCAGCATAACATCCATCATTCATGGAACAGTATTTATCAAAAATTAATTAGTTAAAAATATGTATCTGCTATTTTAAGCAATATGTCATTAATAAATCGAATTATCTAATATTATCTCTTGGCAAAGAAACCTTTTAAGAAAGATTAAGCTTTAAATCTTATTCCATCAATAATTATTTCAAAGTTTTTGCAAAAACCGGAAGAAATATACCTTTAAAATATCCCATTTTCCAAACCTTTTATGGGCATTAAGTGAATTTATAGTCGACAGCACTGATGAAAATACCAGTAGATATTTTCTGTATAGATAAATTTATCTTCGATGGAACAATAGATTTTGCTTCGCCATTAAAAATCGCATAATGGATTATAGAGCGCTATTTTATACCACTCATCATCGATTCGCTAATGCAAATGCCAAAAAAAAGTATGAAATAACAGCAAAATTTCCTTTCCTTTAAAAATGATGTGAAGATAAAGTTTAAAATGCAATCCCAAGATTTTATTCTTTTTTATTTTAATTCTAAAGATTTTTTAGCAGAAGAAATATTAATATATACTTCACGAATTGTGATATTTACCCCAAAATTTACAAATCATGAATTTTCATCTTTCAACTTTAATAGCTGTTATCCACTTTATATGGTATTTAAAATCTGCTAAATGTCCCAGAATGTGAGCTATAGCATCTCAAAAGAATTTGAAGCAATAAAATGTTTCTTCTACCTTAATAAAAATTAATCTGAGGGATTATGATACAGTTTGGATTATTCTCAAGGTTAATTTGCCTCATTTGTATTTTCATATATGGTCTGTTCCTAAATCCTATACATAAAATGCAAAGCTTTCTGAATTTTTTGCTAGGAAATTCTAACAATAAATCGTGGGTTTAGAGGCAAAAGCACAGCATAAAGTTTCAGCGAAAATACCTTAAATCAAATTTTAATTATCATTATTCCTATCAGAGGTAGGTTTATAAACTGGAAAGCCCACTTCATTGAACTTCTGGGGTCCTTTCATCTTAAGCTACAAGACAAATTTACGTCTTTCTAAAAATTAATAACTTATTCGGGATCTCCTTGGAAACCGAAGTTCCTCGAAGTTAAATTTACGCTATTCCATAAATCCGCCTCTACTTCGTTCATACGCACTATAGCAACAAGTTCAGCACCATAACTTTTTCATTTTTATTTAATTAACCATTTTCTTTTACTGGGGAGAGCTTCCTACTACTTTCTGTGGTCTAATGACATTGCCAACGGAATGAAGACATCAGTCTTCTCTTCAAACACCGCGCAGCTGTTATTTTCGTTTAGACGTTCAAAGCCGTGAACTAGAAATGGCTTGATGACAGGCCTTTCCTTGTGGAAGACATATGAGTAACTAGGCTTTGTTAATGAGCGGAATAAGAATCTCTCTTTTTTATGACAGCTGGATTTGTTTCTGGTAAGTGACAATTATGTACATGGCATATTATTCAATTAAGACCATTCTGAAGATCAAATTCATGTAAGAGACAAAACATCCTTTCTTAATTGAATACTCTATTACTTTGTGTAATTTCAAAAAGGCTATGCATCTTAGTTTTCTGTTAAAACGTTTTAAGATTCTACTGAATCTTTAGATCTTAATATAATTGCTTTAGATATCTTTAGACTGGAACCTTGTAACTCATCATGAAGTTCAGATCATTCATTACTTCAAGTATATATCCCTGAAACTTGGCTATGGTATAATATAAAGCAATGCTATTATATCTTTATTTTACCCTCATAATTTTTACTTAATCGTTTAATATTGATGTTATTTCCCACCTCTCGGTACTTCTTTCTGTTCTGAGAGAATTCTCTAACGCCTGAAACGTCGAAGACAATACGCATCATTACACACTATTTTACCAAATGTACTTTGACGTTACCAAAGATCCGCAAAATTACAAAGCATAATATGTGGGAAAATCTATTATGAGCACATAAAAGTGAGATGCACTGCCATGTGTGGTCATAGTAATATAACTGCTGTATGGCTCATGTGTATGAATATTCTACGATCCAGCATGTTTTATTCAAAAGATGTTACTGTAATGCTGCTTCGTTACCAGATATTAACAAAGCTAGTCATACCACAATCAACTGTTAGTGATGCAAAGCGATATAAGCAGCATACAACAACAATAGAAAAAATAAAAGCTTTCAGAAAGACCGCATATGAAACAAGAGCTTGCGTAGCAAATATTAATGTATCCCATCCTACTTCTGACGTTTTCATATGCACTGAGTTGAAAACTGCTATTGGGACTGTATTTGCACTGTAACCGTCAGTTATCTGTAACCGTCAATAATCTGTCAACGCACTTTCGCACAAGTTCAAAACCAAAATTATATTGGACACGTGCCCATGTGGGCACTGACGACAATGAGATCGCTAATCATCTAGCACGAAAGGCTACAAACAGTTTTTAAACATCGATTACTTCGTTGCCTAATCCAATTTCTTACTTAAAATCTCGTTCAGAAAAAGATCTTTTGTCACAATAGAAATTTTTGTGGTCGCTGGAAGAAGAACGTCACCTTCTTATCCATCCTCTCACTTAAATTAGTACAAATAGTGCAGTGACTTGATGCTGACAGCTCATGGACCTTTTGTGGCCTAGTTGTTTCGCTTTGGAGTACATAACACAGACAGTTGCATTTGTGGTTTACCATGTACATTAGACCATTACTTGTTTCAGCGTCAAATAACCGAAGGTCTATATTTTTTTGCCCTATACAACAAACAATGCTCGTAAATGGTTTCAGCAGATTCTCATGAATAAATCTCTTCTTTAGAAGCTTCATACTTATAAACAGCAACAATCTCAAAGCAGTATAATTCTCGTTTTTATTTATAATATTTACCTTTTAATGTTATTAACGTAAACAGCAGTCACAAAAGTGGCTTATAATCTTAATGAAAGTAATTTTACTTTTGTAATATTACTTTATTACTTTTTTAAATAAAAGCGCTAATTAAGCAGAAAAGGGCTGAAAGTCTTTCAGACGGAGCAACTGCTCATTCTGTGGTTTCCTGTAACCGTGAGTTAAAAATTGCCCAATGTGGAGTATTCAGATAGCCCATATTGGTACAGTTTGAATTCAAAGCGTTTTTTGGACTGGCATATTTTATGTTGTCTTGAATTTTAGACTACTGGAAAGCTGTTCAGATAGATGAATTACCTAGAAACACTCTTCATGTCTAATGAAATTCTGAAACCAAAGATAGCTAAAAGATTGCCACGGCCACTATACTGGGCTAATTCTCAAACCCGGATGAGGCACAATAAATGCATCTATCTTCCCAAATGGGACTGGAGCTTTTGGTTATTCGACCATATATCGGCAATTTGTATCTCGATGTGGTATCTGATAACCAGGCTGTATACAATCGTGGCAGTATTATAGATTGAATCCTTTTGTGGCACCAAAATTCGCTGTCATACTAGAGGATATGTGTAGAGTTGCTGCCTTGAAAATGTGCTGGAAGGACTACAATAACTTTGCAAAAGTCTTAATCTTAACTTCATGAAATACCTATTAGACGACTTGAAGTGAAGGATAGGAAATTGATTATAAAACCTAGTTTTTTCCCATTTCTGGCAGCAGCTATGCAGGATGAATGGTTAAGGTAATGCTGTCAAGAAATACTGGAGAGTGTTTTAATAGTAGTAATCGACCTACTGTAGCCAACCATACAAGCAAGAACTGGATAAAACAGGCAACTTTTAATTGATCGTTACTGCTCGTTGGATAAAGCCACTTTCTCTAAAGTCTAATGGAATCTGAATAAATAAATCTTGAGACTGTTACTATTGTTCTTGGTATTCACATTGTCAGAATTCGTGAATTTATCCATAAGAGTTGGAATTTTGAAATACCTCCAAACAACAAATCTTTGCTTAAAAAAAAATCTAAAAGTTTTCAGATTATTACGCCCAAAGGGGCGTTCTTTTGACGGGGGATTCAAAACGGGATTTGAAAAGTGATACAAACATTCAAAGCTATTCAACGCAAAATACCGTTAAACATTGTAATGTCTTTGCGTTGCTAAGCTATCAACAGTAAAAAATGTAAAGAAACCTCGCGCATAAAATATCCGTACTTGAAGATGCACGCAATGTTAATGTTCATTGAACGCCTTGAAATCCTTTAGTTTGTTAATCAAGAATTCGCTTAAGTTTTACCAAACATGAAATAGATAATAAAACAAATTCCAAATTAGGGCTTTCAGATGCCCATATTCGAGCGGAGGACTACGTTATTCAGAATTTGGTGTCTCCAGGTACCGTTGTTTTTTTCACAGTGCTAGAAACATACATATATTCAGGAAGATTCTTCATTATTTAATTTCTTTAATGCAGAGGTCTGATATTCGGTGGCAACAATTTGAAAAGTGATTCAGACTTTTATAGTGAACCAACGCAAAATGCCAAAATGAAATGATTCTCCTGAGTAAAGAAATGACATAGATGTGTATATTCGTGTTTTAGAATCTTACTAAGAGTCGACAGGTTTGTATTACACAAATGCTTAAAAACTGAGTTATATAGTATGCGATTGAGATTTAACTGGCTCATTACATAAGTTACCTTAAAATATGCACTAAATGTTAAATTTACGGATGCCAATGCACATAACTTTAACAAAAAAATGGCAAAATTTTCCTTATCACACAGAAACGATGAAAATGATCAAATATCCTGGGGTGGTTAAACATGGCGGCGACAAGCTCCTTGCTTCGCATTCCCTGTGACATCCCTGTGAAACTTTCCTGAGTGCTACCACGGATTCCGTTACAATAAGCGGCACTTACCGGACATTGCTGATCGAGTCAACAAGCTCGTAAGCCTTGTTCGATCATCAGAGCCAAATTTTCTCTGAATTTATCGAGATGTTTCCGTTCTGAACTGGATAGAATAATATCTGCACTCAGCGTGGACAACCCATACTCATCAGAGGGTGTCATATTCCATTTCGCTTCATGCTTGCGATATGAAATTGGTCTTCTCCTAGATCGATGTGAGACACGGTAGAATTTTTAGAGCTTAAAAATTAACGTACTACTATTGAGTGATAAAGTTATATATTTCATATATTTTTTAACAAACTAGCCTAGTTTAAACTAAACAACAGATTGATTTCAAATAAGAAATTAATCTTTTTAGGTGTAATAAAATTCAGCAACAAAGCGTAATGCAGTACAATTTTGATATTTTAAAATTCGAATGCTTATCAAAGAACAAAAATGCCCCTGTTTATGCATATACACTTCTAATTTAGTTCTTTATATAGTAATATGTATTATAAGAGGAAGTTTATGTTGATTTAATTTAATTTCAGTCATATTTTAAGATTAACTTCGTGTATATTTGGGCACTTATCATTCCTTTCCTTTTACTTCTCTCGCTCCACCAACTTCCTGATGAAGATATATGGGGGATATGAAATCCATTTACTTCACTCTTTTATGAAATTTACTATTGTGGTTATTTTTTTAAGATATGTGTTTTTACACACTTTGATTTTTTGAAGGTTTTGGAACAAATCGCATTCACAGCAGTATTTACAACAGTGATTTATTTTTCCATAATAATAATATTAATAATAATAATTCTTATCATTTCATTTTTCTAGTGCGAAAATTATTTCAATTTACTTTGTTTACGTTATGGATGTAACAAATGTACTAGTTTCCAAAAATTAAGGAAAAATCACGAAAATAGGGATAATTCGTTCAAAAACAAGCCAATTTGTATAAAATTCGACTATGGTGTCAAATAAAAAAATGCTAAATAAAACTGCAGTACGCAAATTAGTGGGGCTGCAATCGAAATATGTCATCTATGACAAGCATAAAATTGCATGCTTCAGAGCAAGCCTGCTAATTCCGCTGTGATACTGAGGTAAGAAATCTGGGATAGCCAATTTCTAATAATGATCTCCAGGCATCATTTGCCTGAAGAACTGCCATGGCGCGCTACTGGGAAACTAGAAGCAGGATGAAGTTAAACAGAAGAGGCCAAATGCCTAAATGTGAGACCTTCTGTGGTTTATAGAATTTGGCAACAACTTTTAACACAGATTCGGCATCGACGAGGTTCAGTCAAGAACGCCAACCACAACAACGAGCGCTGATGGTCGATATTTGTTGCTATGTGCAAGAAAGAATAGAACCTTATCCCCGACTCAACTCAGACCCTGACTTGCTGCAGCCACTGTAAGGGTGATGTCAACATCAAGCGCGCGTAGAAGGCTTCACGAAGGAGACATGTACGCGAGGCGACCAGCCATTTGTGTGCCGCTCACATCACGTCATAGAAAAGAGCCTTTGAGGTGGGCACGTCAACATGTCCACTGGAGAGCTGTTTTTTTTACGGATGAGTCCAGGTTTACCTTCACAAGCAACAGTAGATGCTATTTGATTTGGAGAGAACCTGGAACCCCGTTATGATCCATCAAACATCCATGAAAGAGATTCATACGAAGGAGGCAGTGTCTGTGTTTGGAATGGTATCTCTTTAAGGGGGGGTGTACAAACCTCCATGTCTTTCCGCTTGGAACGATGAATGTTCAGGCCTATAGAGATAATATCCTTAATGCTTATGTGCGCCTTTATGTCGGAGCAATAGGTGATAATTTCCTGCTACAGGACGACAACGCTAGAGAGCATAGAGCTCGCATCGTGGACCATCAGCAGCAAACAATTCAGTGCATGGTGTGCCCAGCTCAGTCACCGGACCTGAATCCTGTTGAACATGTTAAGAAGAAGTAGAGTTGCTCACAGTCCTCCTCTTCGACTCTTGCCACGCTTGCTTTGCAACAGCAATGGCTCTCACTTACTACGGAACTGATAAACTGCATAATTGACAGCATTGCACATCTCTGTAAGTGTTGTATTGCTTCTAGGAGAGATCATACTCCACATTGAAGGTAATTTTAATATACCAAACTGACGAGATAGATAAGTATATATACCTGCTTGTGTACGTATTGTAATAAATTGTGAAACAGTTAGAGGTGTTTGCAGATGCATAGAGAAGAAGAAAGTTGCAGACTTGGGAGAATTCCATTATTTCTTTTTTATTTACGGCTGACACACATGTTTAATTTTTTCCGACACGAATAAAATAGGCGCTATTAGCAGCCCACAATTTTTGAAAGCTTACATTTCAAGATATACAATGGATGATAGAGAGATATTAGCCGCAAGGTATTACCAGGATCCAAGCAAGCGAGGAAAGTGACGAATGCAGAAGAAAACGTAGAAGAGATCAAAAACGTTTTGGTTTCAATTGAAACCTTATTCAGGGATTGGATAAAACTTATCTGCAATGCAGATTTACCTAGTATCTTATGATGTGGGTTAATTTTAAAATGATGCAACTTAGATTGATACATTATAAATAGTTACTATATTTAGGACAGAGAAAGAAATTCCCAAATTAAAATGAAAGATAAAAGGAATTTAAAAATTGTTTAATAACTTCTTTCAGCACCATCATACTGTAGCTCATTTGCAATACAGTATTTGATCAATGAAATTTACAATTAAAGGTGCTTTAGATATTTCTGATATGACTTTCATCAGCAATTGTACTAAAATCAACAAAATCAGAATATATTGCCAGAGGTATACGTCTAAAAATAAAATCCACATTTAAATGATAAACTAAAGCTTTTCAGCAGTGAAAACAGTGGAAAAACTGCAAGATTTGTCTGTAGATGACTTTGCTTATGTAGCTTCTGCGTGACCTGTAACTGGCACAAAAAGAGGTAAAATTACTAATGGAAATATTTTAAACAGCAAACAATAATTTGGGAGTTGTACCAAAATACGAGATAAACCGAAGCAGTGCAAAATAAAATCCGTCCAAAAATTATTTCAAATTTTAAAAAAAGGCAAAAAATAAAGACAAATGAATTTTACATCTTCTTCTTCAAGGAGTTGACGTACTAAAAAAAAGCCAGTTTCTGAACTGATAAATGCAAAAATATATAAAATTAATTTAAAATCAGGAAAGTATAAATTAAAGCAATATATACATTAAATCAGTAAGTGCATTCATCAGTCGAATGATTTGGATGTTGGTAGCGGGTAGTTGCGTAAAGACATAACTGCAATAGAAGAAGTAGCTGCAGACATGGCTGATTTAAATGCTCATTTATTTCTAACTGACGACCATTTCTTACCCAACACAGATAAGGTGGCACAGTAAGCACCTGTTCTTAAAATAACTACATTGATACTGCTAATGCTTTTGAATACAGGGTGCATCAGAAAAATGTAGACACACTTTGAACTGTCATAGAAAATTGATTTTCCAATCTATAAGGTTATGTTTCTAAGAAACGTTACACTATAGTCCAGTTTGACCAGAAAGATCATTTATTTTTCAAAAACGTTACACTATAGTCCAGTTTGAAAAATAAATGTTCTTTCTGGTCAAACTGAAATGTTACAAATACTGTTTAAAGTTAATGTTCAAAATGTTGGCCTTATATATTTCTGAGTACTAGTCACGATTGATTCCATAGTCGCTCATCTCAAAGCGTGTCAAGGCTACGTGGTTGACGAAAGTGCACCTCATCTTTTACTGTGCCCCATAAAAAAATCGAGCGGCATAAGATCTTGAGCGGTTGCGGGTACAATTTTGTGAATAGGTTCAGAAGATATTTACAAGTGAACCGAGATTTATGGGTAGCATTATTTGGTCGGAAGCAGCACACTTTAAACTTAATGGAGCTGTCAACAGGCATACTGTGTGTACTGGGTTGAAGATGATCCCCCTATAACTGTTGAAAAGGCTGTGAATTTTCGTGGTGTGGTTTGTCTCCTAAGGTACTCATTGGGCCTTTCTGTTTTGAAGGTACTGTAATTGGAGAAAAGTACCTAACAATGCTTGCTGATTCGATTTTCCTTGCCATTCTGCAACGTACGATAATGCCAATTTTTATTACCACCAAGATGGCACTCTCCCGTACTATCAAAGGGATGTGTGAGCATACCTGGAATAAAATGTACCGGCCATTGGATAGGACGCAGGTAACCAATCGAGTTTTCTGCACTCTTTCTAGGCACTGATCGATTTTTTATAAGGCACAGTGAAAGATGAGGTTTACTGTAAACCACGTAACTTTGACACACTTTGAGATTCAAGCAGTTTGGGCAAAAATCCCACTGGGCACTTTGGTGCGAAGAACGGAATCAGTCGTGACTCGTACTCAGAAATGTCGATGCTGAAGGCCACCATTTTGAACAATTACTTTAAACACCATTTGGAACGTTCAGTTTAATCAGAAAGCGTACTTTTTTTCATACATATATTTTTCATAGCCTTACTTTTCCCAGAAATTTAATCTTGTAGGTTGGAAAATAAATTTTCTATGACAGTTCAAAATGTGTATACGTTTTTCTGACACATTCTGTATATTCGAAGATAGATGAAACAGCAAGGATACGTAAGTTGACAGATATGGCAAAACAGGTCGCAACTACCAGTATTCAGCGATTTTACCGCTCTGCCGCTGATGGTGTTGGCAGCACAGAAACTGGAAAGAGACTACTGTATGTTCAAAATGAAAGCTTGGTAAAGACATTTCCTTTGTTTTGACTGATTGTTTTGAGTTTTACTTTACAAAATTATCTGCGTCGTTAGCTTTATATAATAATAATATGACAGCCAAAAATTTCTGGGAGTGGTTTATCTTAACTGAAAATACCAGAATTAAAATACAGAGTCTAGTACATATTTGATTTTTCATTTATCTTAAATAGCATCAGTTTACAATATTTACAATATTAGTGTTCTACTGTATACGGTAGTTCGGTGCTGCAGTAGTTAATCCTCTGAAATGATCCTTCTACTAAATTTTCCATGCTTTCACCAATTTGACGGTTTATAAAGTTAACACTGAAACATTATTAAAACTCTGAGTGACAATTTCGATGTCTCAACTGATCGATATGAACAATATCAGCTAAGTTTTGCAAATGAAACTGGCAACGACAACTGTAAATAAGTAAACTTCATTTTGGCGGATGTGACAACTCTGTGTCTATCATTCGCTAATACTGTGGAGTTAGGGAGAAAGAACGTGAATTCCAAAATGCCTACAAGTTGTTTTAAAGATGGAAACAATAGTCTGCCTTCGATCAAAGACTTCAACAAAAATTTACCGACTAAAATTGCTTCCATTTTAAAAATTGTTAAATAATTGTCATTTTAGTTCCCTAACGCTTTGCTTATTAAACTAAATTAAATTTAGTTTTCTTTTGAGAGATCTAAAGTACTTGCTGAATTCCTCTCCCTCCGATTTATATTTCAGTTAAATGATTTAAGTTCTTTTAATTTCTATACTCTATTGAGGTGGGTTAAATTAATGAAAAATGAGTAGAATAAATTTTCTTTAGTTAAATAATACAACGCGAAAGGGCTATGAATCAGTGATTATAACTAATTACAGTTGGAATGGAATTGCAATATACTTCCGGCAAAAATATGAGTCTCTAAATTTATTACAAAATACTGAGTATCGGATAGTTATCCAGCAGAATCAAATTATATTTCCTTTTAGATTAAGTAGATTAAAACAAAGTTTTATCCGTAAAATATAATCGTGATTTATTACTTTTTTGTTCTGGCCTGTTCTATTATCTTTATCTGTTTTTTGATTTATGTACATTCTGAAAATAAGATAATATATTAGTCTATTCATCTCTAGTTCTTATCCATTCTTCATATAAGAACATAGACGAGAAAATCAAATGCTCTTTAAAAAAAACTAATTTGAAAGCTTGAAAGTTATATATCGTAAGTAAATTTTAATTTTCGAATATGAGCTAGTTATTAATATCTCGATGATATATATATACCGACCTTTTAAGTTAGCATGATTTAGCTAACTGAGTTAGAAATAAAAAATAAATTTTTTAGCTACTTATAATATTCTTGATTATAAATGAGTAACTATAAAATCGCGGACCTGCCAACAAGATGGATTTTAAATCAAAACTTTCAAAGTGAATTTTAAGTTAATCCCATGCCTTCATCCTTGTCTGTTATTTCCATGCTCTCACTTCCTGCTTCTTCTAAGAACTCTAATCACTTCTAAGAATTTTGTGTGTGTGTTCTGTGTGTTTGTTAACATTTTTTTATCTTTACCAAAAGTTTATAACTTGAGTTTTTTATGTAGACTTATCAAGATTTTTAGTTCAAAGAAGTGAGAAAATACTAAAGAACGAAAATTGTCCCTTCTGACCGTAGAAAAGTTATTCTTTATTGTCAAACAACAAAGAATGCGATATGACATTTCAAAGTCTCTTGATTTATTCGATGGTGTAAGATTACACTCAATTTATTTAAATCTGTCTGATTTTAAAACCCTTACCAGAGATCACTTAAAATTGTATGGTTGATAAGCATGAAGGATTTAATTTTTGACTTAAAAATCTGTCATTGTTAACAGCCAAATATTAGCTAAAACAATCGAAAGTTTTCTTTTAAACCCCAGAACTTAATAAATTCCATTAAAGATTCCTAAAAGACTTGATTTAGAAAATTATTTTTCTTAAATGAGGGTACAAAATTCGAAAATCGTCATTATTTAGTCTGATAGTCTGATCCTAAACTGATATGT
This sequence comes from Stegodyphus mimosarum, assembly GCA_000611955.2. NCBI lineage: Eukaryota > Metazoa > Arthropoda > Arachnida > Araneae > Eresidae > Stegodyphus > Stegodyphus mimosarum. The sequence continues at coordinate 233,617 of KK118438.1, forward strand.
AAAATAAAATACAATATTAAACAAAAAAAAGAAAGTAAAAAAGAAAAAAAAACACATAATTTTTTTAATAATCTATGGGCGATTTTAATTTCATTGTAGGTACACACACTGCAAAATTTCAAAAAATTCAGTTTACTGGAAAGGAACTAAAAATTAACTTCAAGAACTGAACCAATAAACTAAAAAACAATCTAAGAAAATTCGTTCATTCAAAAATTCGTGTATTTATTTCACTCAAGTTACTTGTTGGTCCAAAATCGATTTCGAGGCTAAAATAGAAGCTGTTGCCAATATACTATAACCTGTAAATGACAAGAAAGGATTTCTTATAAATCTTTTATGAGATATTGTAAGGTATTTCTCCCACCTTCTTGGCATACCTTCATGGGGTAGTGGTCAGCACGCTCGACGCGTATTCGAGAGGTCCGTGGTTCGAGTCCCGGAGAGGGCATTGCTCATTTTTCACGTCTTCTCCTTCAAAAAATAACTTACGTCTCTACATGTTCTCCATCTAGAATTCTCTTCCGTTAGGCAGAGAGTTCTTGCATGTTTTATAATGATCCAAGTAATGCAATCAGTAACATTTCATCTATTTTCGAAAGAAAATGTTTAAAAAATAGTAAATTCTAGTAAAGTTATATTTACTCTCTAATAAAAGACACAATAAGGTAAGACGAAGTCATATTTCTGAAAGAAAATTAAATTTCAAGAATGTCTCATTCACATAAAATTTGTATGAATAATAATTTTTTTTAAAAAAATTTTGCTTAGAATTGGCATTCGTTTCTAATTGAAATTGCTTCGAAATAAATATCTTAGAAAAATCAATTAAAAAAAAGAAAAGGAAAAAAAGTCTCGGAATTCGCTGTCTCTCCTTTAATTAAACTGAAATTCTGCAAATTTTCCTTCCGAATTTCCCAAATTTGCACATGAATAGATGAAACTTGCTCAACAGATATGCAAATTTTTAGCACGAAATACCCCTCTAATTCAAAATTCAGTCCACTTCTAACACAAGTTAAGAGTATTATAAGATTTACGGGGAATAAAATATTTCTCGTCGCTTCAGAAATTAATTTTCTTCACCTTCTGATTAAATTTAAGATTCTAGGAGTAATTTGGAATGAAATCTTTAGCGTTTAAATCAGGCGTGAAGAAAAATTATTTTTCGCAACTTAGATATGATTAAACTAGAAGCTCTCTCATTATACGATGTCAGGCCGGTTAAAATTATGCAATACTTCCAAAATATGCTTTCTGAAGAAGAATGTTTAATTTGATGAAGGTAAACATCAAATGCCTGAGATGGTAAATGCTTTTAGAAGTGGATCTGGATATGCTTTATTCTAGAAAATCTCATTAAATTTCTCTGCAGTGCACATTTTAAATCTTTCAAATCATGAAGAACGCATCTTCCGAATTTTGAAAACTATTATTTGCATGAACAAGGGGATGCAACCGCTATTTAATATATTCAGCGGAACAGTAAGCCCTGTGTCCAGGCAAAGATGAAGAGTCTCCAGTCCAAGAAATATTATATCTTTTATTTATCTATTACACCAGTAAATACTAAATAGATAATTATTTATCTGTTGTACTAGTAAATGGATTATCAGTGTAAGAATCAAAATTCATTCATTATTTATACAAACAAATGATCTTTCCGTAGCCCAAGTGTATACAACATTTGGGGTACAAATTCAGTTTATTCAGACATATAAACACGATACTAAATAACAAACATTAATATAAAATTCACATTAATATAAAACTCACAAAACATTAAACACAACACAATGCAAGGTGCATCTAAAGAGCGAAGCTAACCCACAGAGTACTCCGATCTCAGTACTCCAACTCACGCTGAAATAACCACTCACAACAACTGAGAACTGATGCTTTCTCCAGTCTTATATAGTTTTTACCGAAATATTTATAGTACTTTCTGCTTCTCGAAATTACTGGAAAGTATATGAGGCTCAGATACGGTTACAGCTAATATAGAGATCAATTACAGATATTCAGTTACAGTCCATAGTACGCTGATAAAGGGACCGGACCAAAATATCGCCAACTGGTAACCAATTTTGGCTACTTTTGGTGATTTTTCACCCAAAATTGCTTGGCGGCAAAAAAAATTAGTCACCGAAGCAATTGCCAGCTTGGGGATATCTCGCCAAATTAACGAGATAGCCATGTACTCAATGTTAAATAGACCTGCTTCTGTATTCTTATTCTTCCGGCAGAACATCCTCTCTTCTAGATTTTCACGTTACATGATACAGAAAAATACAGCAATTTCACACATAATTTCACTAAAATTGTCTATCTATGTACAAAATTCTTAAGGATATTTTTTTTAAAAAAATCATGAAAAATATTACGAAGACGCATTGTTTTTTTAAATTCTTTCGAGTGTTTTTTAATACCAACAAGCAATGCAGTGCTATAGATTGAAATATCAGTTAAAGATGTTATGCTCAGCGAATAGCAACAACTCTCATAACCGGATATTTGCAAAGGCGGATAAATTGAAAATGCCACTGTAACGTGGATAATGCGAAATGGAAAAGGAAAAAAAGGAAAAGTGTAGGAATTTTTAACTCTCACAAAGACAACAATTTAAAAAAGCGTGTATTTCTCTAAATGGCACTTCCAGGCTTTTTTAATGGCAGAAAGATTATTAATAAAATGCTTTCTGTTTAAAATTTAGATTCCACGCAATGGTTTCATACGTATTTGCAAACACAGGGTTGACATCTTTTAAATCGCAGCTATTTTTATAAATGATTATATTGTTAATCTAATGTGAGAAAAGCGGTTCTAACACCGTATATTATACATAACTTCTCTCCATTTCTCCCATTTACACGCTATCACTTAGACTAGAATTATAAATTCTACAGCAGCATACAGCAATTAGTTGCATATTTTTACTTTTTCAAATTTAACTGCAAAGCAAAACTGTTTAAGCATTGCAAACATGCAAGGTTAAAACAAAAACAAAACAAAACAAACCAACAAGCAAAAAGAGGGTTTCGGAGAACCTACCCTCTCATTATTATGAATCTGATAAGAAATAGCTGATTTTATTACATTTTTTTTAATCTAATGCTATTTCTAATCTTAAGACAAAGTTTCCCTCTCAGTTAAATCTAAACACTTAAAAAATATCATGTAAACAAGGAATAAAACCATAGAAATTACAAGAAAAGTAGAGTTAATTAAGGCTTATGCAAACTTATCACTAACAGAAGTTGCTTTTAAAACACGACGCATAGCAAGAATTTCTTAAAACGGTAATCTTGCCGCTAAAAATATATTAAATTCAGAGCAAAAGAGAAAGAGAAAAAATTTTTACACCGAATTTTGATTAATTGCAAGTACCATTTAATTCGATAGTTTAACAAACAAAAATCAACACGGTTCTTGCTTCCTGAAACTTTCTAAAAGCAATCTATGTAACTAAAATCGATTTGACGTTTTAAAATAAAGTAAAAATTATGCGTCTGTATTACCAAAAAAAGTTTCTTTTCTACTCTAAATTAAATTTTGATTTTTAAGGAGAACATCTTCAAATTAATTCCTTTTGCGCTTCTCTTTACAAAACACTGTGCTTAATACATCATTTTCTAACAAGACTGAGGAGGGATGCAGTTCAGATTTGATTGGATTAATTCTGTAAAGATTTCTTTGATTTTTTGATAATTCGAGTTTTACGAAGTCTTGCATTTCAAAATTTTTACAGTTTACTATTTAATTTACAATTCATACGTCTGTGCGAAGGAATATTTCTTATTATTTCAAGCAAATTTTAATTGAAAGTAAATTGTGATCTGAAAATTTTAGTTTCAAATGCCTCAAAGAGGAGTATAACATCAAAAATTTTAAAAGAAGAAAAAAAAAGTTGAGAACGATGTTATTGCAGCGTTTGAAACTAAACCTTTGCTGTTAAATAAAATTAAAACTGAGGACAAAAAGATCTCAAGATTATAAGCTTCGGTATTTGCTCCTGGATTTCATTTCTTTTTCAGTGTAGAGTGGAATAAGAAGTAATATATTAAAATCTTAAATAATTATACAGAATATTATTAAGTATACTACCGTCCGAATTTTAAAAAATATAGTGTCACATATAAAAGATTCCTACAATTTACTACAAAATTAATATATCATGATAACTCAGTTTTCTTTTAAATTGAAATTGTAGAAGAAAAAAAAATGATTCAGTCATATTACACGTACGGAAATAATTTTATACCGAGAGCAAAAGGCACAATTATCAAGTCAGTCGCAGGGCAAGTAATTAAAATTTGCAAACCTTTCGCAGTAAAATGAAGTTGAGAACTTATAATACCATGCCAAGGGAGTTATGTCTTCCAGCAATATATCAATGATACATATAAGAAACACCTCACTAAACTAATATTACAATACTCACTTTTTAATCAGAATTTACATTTATAAACCAATCAAATTCTGGAAACGTATTCACTGCCGTTTCTTTCACTCAAGATTCGCATTCAATTGAAAAATGTTTTTATACATTACAGTGCATTTTATACATTACAGTGTAAAATATACGCTCCTTCATCTTTTGCTAGTTATTCACCATTTACGATTGAATTTATTCCACCAGGGTTTGCAAGACGTCTTCGTCGAGCTTTACATGTCTTCTAAAAAGAGATTCGCCTTTTAGATTGTAGAGTCCAGTTCGATATTTCTCTTACCATGGTTCACCCTGGCTGTCGTCTGTTGTCCTATCCCTATATACTGCATTACTATTCCTATTAATACACTGTGTCACACACACACAAAAAAAGTGCATCCAGAAGAAATCGAGTCACAATCATGAAACTCGGCAGGAAAGTATTCTGGTAAGAGATATGAAAATGATTTAAATTTTAACGCCAATGAGACAAGGGTAAACGCGCTATACGCATATGAGATGCGCAGCTGGGAGAGTTTAAAAGCATGATTGCTTGTGCCGGGCCGTAGGGTCTACGATTGCTTGTGCCCTGCTGTAGTCAAACGAATCTGTGGACGGTATTGTGACTAGAGATACTTCTGAGACGTAACCGGCGACAGTACGAAAAGTTGTCGGACTTTAAGAAAGGCGTGTAGTAAGCCTCAAAGAAGTAGGCCGCCACCTCGGTCAGAGCGAGTATTGGCGACAATGGATCAAAGAAGGGATATCTACAGTCGCTGAGAGTCAGGGCATCCCAGGAACGCAAATGAGCGTGAGGATTGTGCAATCATAAGTAACACTTTCGCACCAACAACATCGGTTCTACGCATTTACTGTCTTCCAGGCGTTTGGTAGTATCAAGGGAAACCATTCGGAGACGACTGGCTGACGCTGGTATATGCTGCCGACGTCCATTAAGACGCTTACGGCTGACCTCGCATCACAGGCAGTGTCGACTGGATTTTTGCCGAAATCGGGCAAATTGGAGAGCGACCGACTGGAGGCTTGTGAGCTTCAGAGATGAATCAGGATTCAATCTCAATCCTGTTAACCGCACACACGTGTGGAGGTGGTCAAACCAGCGGTCCGATCCGGTATTTGTTGTCGAGCGGTGTGGGGAGCATTTGTTGGAACACACGATCATCTCTAGTCGTCCTTCAAGGCACTATGAAGTTTCGCAGTTACGTGGACGACATTTTAACTCCGGTTGTACAGCCTATGCTTTCAAGCCGCTCAGGTTCCATTTACCATTCCTGGTAAATGGAACCTGGACAACGCTTGTCCACATACTGCGCGATTCTCCCAACAATGTTTTCAAGATATCATGTACTCTCGTAGCCTGCCTTTTTACCAGACCTTTCGCCAATAAAGCACGTTTGAGACATGCCTGGAAGGCAACTGCATCCATCCCGAAATATTGGTGTATTAACTATTCAGTTACAAAGACTATGGCATGATCTCCCACAGGATGTCATAGATTACCTATTTTATTCGATGCCACTCTGTGTTTCTGTTTGTAAAGCTGCCAGAGACGGCTATACTACTTACTGATTTGAAATTTTTTATGCCATAACTTCTTAATAAAGCGATCTTTTTTTCTGAATTTGTAATCACTTTTTTATCCCCTCATACACTACATACTTGTTTAGTTTCGTAATAGTAGTTCGTTTCCTTCTGGGTGCATATATTTTTTTGTGACAGAGCAATTATTTAATTGAGCTCGTAAAGAAAAATATGCTTTTTTGTCATTTCCATTTAGCTTTGGAAAAAAAAACTGTTAAAATCGATCTGCACTCGTCAAAACTCCCCTTAAAAAGAACATTGTAAAATTACTACCTGCTTCTGCAGCAATTTAATGCACGTAGTTTATCCTTCGATTTTTAGTTCAATACGAAAAATCCCGTTACTTATGGGATGAACCACTGCACATTTTCATTTTCTGCATTAAACAGTGTAGTTAAGTTAGAAAAACAGTTTAGCATCGAAACTGTTTATCGACACTAGCGAGCAACTGAGCAGGAATTTTAAAGGAGAGTAGCGAAAACGTTTTAAAATATAAATACTATCTGACAATTATAATAAAAATTAATTAAAAATAATAGCAAAAAAACTGAAATTCGTTAAGAAATTACAGAACAGATTTAAGAAATTTTTTAATTTAAAAAAAAATTTGCTATTGGAAAATTTTAAAAAATTCCCTAATATTTATTAAAATAATCGCGGGAATTCTCACCACTAGAAAGTTATTATCATAATTATAGTCCATTAAAAACGCATTTTACTAATGGAATGTATGGTTTTAATGATTCTCTTTATTGTGCTTATGAATTACAAACTCATATAACACGTTAAATAAATAAATGATCTTATAAATCCTCGACTGACAACAACTTCATATCGTGTTTCTGAGATTTTACCTCCAACAGATTAGACATTACCGTTAACTGAAAACTATAATACTCATTCCGGTGTTAAAACTTTGATTTTTTATAAATTAATTCGTCTTTTATTAATTGCAGGCAGAGGTGTAGATTAAAAAAAAAGGTTTTAGACCTGAATAGAAATATGGGAAAAACAAAATGAAAGTTTCTTATTTTTTTAACCTACTGCTAATTTGTTAATGTATCGTTTTTGTTATTTTATGCGCATTCTTTAAGCTGCGATTTAAATAACAGCATGTCCTTAAGAATGATTTCTTGCATTTGAAATTTCATTTGTGTTTTAAAAGGGGTGCTGGAAGCCAAAAATCTTCAAAAAATATTGATTTGGGATTTTTGCATTTTCAAATTCTCTACACTTTTAGCTTTCTAAAAATACTACACTTTAATCTCTATGAAAATTAGAACTTTAAAAAATCTAGTTTTATTCTATAATCTAATGCTTTGATAAATGAGGAATTTTACATAAAAACGCGTTTTGCTTCAAACGTAATTTTTTTATACTCGATGTACCTTTTCTTAGGAACTACTGCTTCCAGGTACCTAAAATTTTTATGGCTTATTTATTATATTTTCTAATATTTACTGAAATGAGCTTTTTATGATAAATTAAGATAAAAAAATTTCACAAATTTTTTTGTGGGAGAAAAGTGCTAAATTTTACTAAGCGTAATAAAATATTCTATAAATTAGTCTCAAATTCAAAATGTTTCAAACCCTCATTTCAGTATAATCAGATAGGTATACGTTAATTACACAAAAAATTTCAAGAGTATATCTACAGCAGATTTTGAGAAAAGGTACATCGAAAATGGCCAATTTAACATTGTCGGTATAGGGGGTTCCGACACCCCTTAAAGTTCTTCAATACCGTCATTATGTATAAAATTAGGCAAAGCAACAATTTTGTGTTTAACGTAGATTTTAGTCAACTTTATGGATTTCAAAGGCAAACAGGTAAAGGTCCCTCTTCATAAGGAGCAAAGAAATCTGCGCAACTTTCATTATGTTTTAGTTATGCCTTTTAACTCCGCATTACAGCATGTCATCTTAATTTTGCACTTGATTAATCAGTTGCCATACAAATTTATGATATGATATAATAGAAGGTAATTTTCTTCTCAGAGAACATTTCATACAGACCATGCATATTTGCAGATGGAAAACAAAAGTGGAAACCTTCCTGCCCCTCACAATATGGCCCCATTTACCTTGGAGAATGTACCCCAAGCTTTAAGACTTGAACTTTTTCTACCGGTACAAAATAAAATATGTTGAAGGTGGCCAAGAAATAACAATAAAGAAAGAAACTTCAACTTAAATAGCTCATCGGGATCATCCGTCACGTGACTTGTTGCCAGGTGAGATTTCCATCCCTCAGTTTCCCTTCGCGAAGGAAGATAAGTAACGAAGAATTCTCAGGATTCTTTGGTGATTATAATGATTTCTGCCTTTTTAGAGACCGATTTACTGCCATTGAGGGCAAGAGAAGTGACTTTTTAAGATAAAAACAAATGACAAAAAGACTCCCGTTTACGTGATTAGGTTAAATTTTACAACCTGGATACTAGAAAATTATGTTCTACAAGCAGAAGTTCCCGGAACAGTTTTTTTTTTTCGGTGAGGTAAAGCCCAAAATCTTGCAGGAGAATGAATCCAATTTGAAAGCGCTTTTTAGATAGCTTTGTTTTATTTTCAAGGAAAGAATAGTGCTTACGTTTAATTCATTTTGGTTTAACAGTTCAAGGAACAAGTTTTAATATTATTTTGTTTTTATTAATGATTCTTTCGTACTGTTTTCGGCATGAAGTTGCAGAGGGTCTTGACATATTTTTAGAATGACCATGTTGAAAGATTTTTTTAAGACATTGAATATTGCGAAATAAAATTTCTGGCAACAGACTATAATTTGAAAGAAATATCATCTGCTATCTTGAATTTCTTTTTCCCGAAATGTCGCTTGTAAACAGGCTATAGATCAAAGGATATGTTCTTGTCTTTTTCGAACAGACACTGACTGAATGAAGAAAATACTGTATAACCCTACATAAACATCATTTAGAAGGAATTTAATGTAGGAGATAAATGGAAATACATTATGGTCCTTGATGATGAATGTCTTAGGTTAATGAGACTGTAGACCCATTAGGTTATTTTGAAACAGGAGATGTGAAAAATATGCAGTACCCTCACCAGGACTCAAAATTGGACCTTTCGCACATGTGCCGAGTGTGCTATCGTTGCACCACGAAGACATGTTGGAAGGAGATAAAAAATACCTTATATACTCCCCCCTTTTCAAAGGCGACTGGTGATTAAGGGGACCCAGTCACCCAAATCCTGGGATTGACGAATTATCGTCCACAACTTTTTAATTCGGACACCACTGTAGAGTCGTGGGTTATTTTGAAGCAAGAGATTTGAAAAATGTGCAATGCCTTCCCTGGGAATCGAGCGTGGACCTCTCGAATACGCGCCGAATGTGCTACCATTACACCATGAAGAAATGTTATAAGGAGGGAGAAAATACCTTATAAGACTTCAACGGAAAAAAAAAAATGTCTCTTTATTGTTGAAAATGAGAAGAAAGTGGCGTACCTTCCTGATCATGTTAATGCAAAGGCAATTTAAACAATGGGTTTAAGACTGTTGCAGGTTTCTCTCTCAATGAAAATTTAAAATAAGAAAAGTGGTAAAATTGTTAAAATTAACTTACCCTATTATCAGGAAAATTTTTGAGGTTTTATGCGATCATGTATATCTTTGAAATACCACTGTGAAATCTCCTGGCATTTATGTACTGGGCCCAACATCGGCGGAATGGTAAAGTCGCTGAACACTGGTAATTCGGTCCGAGATTCAAATCCCGCGAACAGGCTGGCTGCATGGGCGTTTTCGTGATTTTTCCCATGCGTAACTTGTATACGAGCCAATTTTCCCTTAGAAAGTCTCCACGAAGGCATTCCTCCCTTTAGTCAGAAAACCCTCGAGTGCTTTGCCGTAATAAAATAAATCAAACCAAACCATATATGCACTACTGTGCCTCTGTCCCGCTGAAAGATACTTTATAAAAGCAAACCTAACTTGGTTGGTAAACTCTGGAAAATAAATAAAGGGAAATGGAAAACGATATTCTTACAAATTTTACTTGATATAGAAAATCCAGGAGAAAAGAACACCTGATCAAATGTTTGAATAATAATTATTAACATTTTTAACCCAAAGGTAAATGACTCTGTAATCTAAAAACGTGTTAGCACGCTTGAATTTTAGTTTTGTGTAAGTTCTAAGTTTAAGTTTGTTATATAAGTTTGTATAATGTTCTAAGAAAAGCTTGTTTTTCAATGTTCCGTTTTGTTTTATTTTGTGATGTGTTACTTATAAGAGGAAGGCTGACAAACATTGAACTGATCTGCCATTAACTAAAATGAAAGTGCATATTGAAATTTTAAATGATATATTACTTACAATAGTAAAGAATGCGATCCATTAAGTGATATGCTACTTATAACAGTATCCATTGAAGCAATTTGCCATTAACTAAAACTGCAAATCAAAATTTAAGTAGTAATACTTGATCTGTAAAGGGAGTCATCCATTGAAATAATTTGCCACTAACTAAAACTTTAGCTGTTATTTTAAGCAATATAACACTTGAACAGTAAAGGAAGTTCATTCATTTAAATAATTTATCATTAGTTAAAACTGCAACTGAAATTTTATGTGATACAATACTTGAACAGAAAAGGGTGTCATCCATTGAAACAATTTGACATTAACTAATACTGCAACTGTAATTTTAAGTAAGGGTAATGCTTAAGCAGTAAAGGGTGTCAGCCATTGAAACAATTTGCCATTTATTAAAACTGTAACCAAAATTTCAAGTGGTACTATATTACTTGTAAAAGTAAACGATGTCATACGTTAAAACAAACCCCAATTAAGTAAAACTATATTGAAATTTTAAGCGGTATATTAGTTGTAACAGTAAAAGGACTTATTTATTGTATCAATTTGTTATTAACTAAAACTGTAGCTGAAATTTTAGGTGTTATATTACTTGTGAAAAAGCCATTCATTGAAAATATTTGCCATTAATATCCATACTGTAATTTTCTCAGTTTTTGAAAATTTGATGTTCCTCTCTTTTGAATAACCCATACAGCCCATATTGTATCTAACCTATAACTTTTATAAGCGCTTAAATAATTAGTGTTGCTCATAAACAGCGTTTCTAACGCTATGTGTTATACATTTGGTTCTAGGTTTGTACAGACATTAGGATTTTTGATGCAGAGGACTTAAAAAATGAACAATGCCCTAGCCGGGACTCGAACCTCGGAAATCTCGAATACGCGCCGAGCGGGTTGACCATTTTACCACTAAGGTATACTAAGAAGGCGGGAGAAATACCTTATATATCCCTCCTTTTCAAGGGCGACTGGGGATTAGAGGACCCGGTCTCCAAGTCCTGGTGGTGGAGAATCATCACCCACCACCTTTTTTAGTTCGGGCGTCACTGTAGAGACATTAGGTTATTTCGAAGCAGGAATCATGAAAAATGAGCAATGTCCTCGCCGGGACTCAAACCTCGGACCTCTCGAATACGTGCCGAGCGTGCTGACCATTACACCACGAAGGCGTGCTAAGAAGGCGGGGGAAATACCTTATAGGTTTATAGATTTTTCTATTGCAACTTTAAGAATTTAATTGGGTAAGGTAAAGTATTTAAAGTTATTTTTTAAAAAAATATGATATCTGAGAATTTTCAAAAGAAGGAACACTTATGAAGGAGTTCATTTCATAAATTTTTACCATTGCTTCATTTGGAATCATAAACCCAAATTAAAATAAGTTTCATCCTAGCATTTCTGTATTTAATAATTGGTATTCAGTTTATTACCATAGCAGTTCAGAATTAAATTCACTATAAATCCGAACTATTGGGGTGGGGTGGAGCGGAATTTCATTTTAATTTAACGAAACAGTTTGCGAAAGGACAGTAAGTGCTTCATATGAATGTAGAAACAGCTTGGATTGAAAAATCTATCAACTTTTAAAAAATAAAGGTTAAATTAAACGGGTGTGAATTTTACAGAAGAAGTTTAGAAAGGCATATTTTGTAAATCCTTATATGTGCAAAGGTGTATTAAAGCTTGCTATTAATTAATGCAATTTCTAACTTCTGAAATGAAAAATAATCAAATTCAATTGTTAACATTCTGAATACAAATATATCCGAAGTAGAAAGCTCCATTTAAGTTATACTTACTTTAAAATTTAAAAATTACTGTCTAGACCGTGGTACATAAAATTTTCTGAAAATAATGCGCACCAAAAAAAAGTAATCTCTTAAATTGGTGTTAGAAAAACATAGGGTCTCGAAACGGAATATTTTGGAATGGAGGAGAACTAAATGTATGAAATTTTACAAACTGTTGGATAATTGAATGAAATAACATAAAGACAATAAAAGGAGGATAAGATTTTATTTGATGCAAATGATAATTTTTTCATAAACAATATTATATTTAAATTTAATTAAGCATGACTGAAAATTTTCAATTACCACACCGACTTCAGTATAAACAACTTCAAGTATAAAATACAGCCTTCATTTTTGAAAATGTTTTCGAGAACAGAAAGGCTTCTTCATAAAATGGAGCAAGAGTGCATCACCATGAGCCTGAAATGTTGAAGATATCCCAGAAGGCTAAAGATTCAGTGCTTGATGTAACATACGCATGCATTTCCATTTAATTTTAAAAGTGAGAATTTAGAAGAATTATTTGCATCAAATAGCATACAAGAAGAGGCCCCCCTCCAGAAACAACAACAGTAATTAATGATAAGAAATTAGGAATACGTACAAATAGAAGGACATAGCAGGATGAGTACTATATAGGGTGTTTCAGCAAATCGGTTGCAAACTTTCAAGTACACAAGGCGATGGAAAATCACCTAGCTTTGCTAGTCGGAAGCGCTTTTCTGGAGGACACAAAACACAAGGAAGGACATGAGAGGGTTCAGAAAACATGTTTATTACAGTTCAACATGATAAGGTGCCCTCACATTACAGCCTTGATGTGTGTCTCCACCTGAATGCTATATATCCTCAACATTGGTTCGGAGGGGTGATCCGGTGCATTGGCCAGCGAGATCGCCAGACCTTCCTTGCATTGACTACTTATTCTGGGGGTACGTCAAAGACACTGGTGTAGGAATCCCCCATTAACAGTGCTCAGGAAATTTCTACATGCATTGTGGTAGTTGCTGAGGAAGTCCGGAACACGCCCGGTACTTTCTAGGACATCAAATCTCCCATGCGCCGGAGATGCTAGGTCTGCATCATTGTCCGGAGCATAAGGTCGAACTCCGTCTTTGATGACGACTGTTTTTGTTCTTATCATCTCTTGGTTTCTGCTGTATTAAGCATAATGAACAGGTTTTCTCCCCCTGCTCATGTTCTTCCTTTCTTGTGATTCGTGTTGTCACAACCGCGCCAGGAATGCATTTCCTGGCATGCATTGCTATGTGATTAAAAAAGAGGCCTATAACAATGTGTATGCTGTTTAATTATATTTGTAGAATCAATAAACCATGAATTAATATTTGCAATGGACAATTAGGTCTTACCAAAGCTTTCTGTTAAGAACAAGATTAGCACTGGTTTTCAATCTCCCGGCATTCTATGTTTCGGTTAAAGTGTTCTTAGTCTAGCCGCTCCAATACAGGTCCAGAGGTTCAAGTGGTAAGCCAGTTGATATTCGAAGATATAAAGATGATATTTTTCACCCTATTCCAATTATAATAATCATTATTCTGTCATTTAAAAAGATGATGTTTTTGAAGGGCCATGTCTTCTAAAACTCTATCAGATTTTGACTAACAACGCTTCCAAAGGGTCTTTTGCCCCTCTTTCTCTAGCATCAGCTTTTCGAAAGGACTTTGAAACCATAGATAGTTCCGCACAGATGATACAAACGTCTTTTTGTACATTGTTCAAGATTCGAATCGGCAAAATAATCGACCTTAATCAAAAGCTAAAGAATAAGAGATGAAAATTTTAATAACTTTTTTAAATTATGCTGAACATATAAACCGGTTTGGGATTTTCAAAAAAGTACTTCAAAAAAGAAAGAAAAAAATACATTTAAGCTGATACGGTACTTAATAGTTTTTATGAAAAAAAATTATTACTCATTTTGATTACAAAATCAGTTGCTTCAATCAACCGTAGAAAACTTCCATATCACCTTTTAAACTGATAAATGATAATAAGGCTTAAGACTAATCGACATTGCGAATTCATGTCTGTGCTGCAAATACTCTTGTTCTGTATGCATATGATATGATGCATGCGATCATCTGCATTGTAAAGGGAATCAACAGAATAAAAATACGCACAGCTGTAAGTTATGCAAATATGTATACCTGACAGATATACCAAATTACCAATCAAATATAAATTATTTAAAAACTAAACATAAATTCAAAACTAAATATAAATTATTCAAAAACTAAATATAAATTATTCAAAAACTAAACATAAGTTCAAAACCAAATGTAAGTTATTTAAAAATATCTTTTTGCAAGTCTCTTTAAAAGAATTGCCAAAGGAAACTTTTTCGAGATGTTTATAGCTTTCCAATGTGTATTTCGTAACCTATGAAAAATCAAAAATATTGCCATTTAAAAAAGTATTTGTTGCAAGCCAAATCGCCAGTGTGATAAATGCACAGCTACGTCTTGAATAACTAAGCTTTTCTTCGTTAAATAAATGCACAAAGTCACCTCATGGTGCTATAATATCATAACATTTTTCAACCTTTTAGTTTAGCCATTTTTAGCAGTTCGCTTTAAGTATGGGCCCACCAGTGGCCGAACGGTAAATTCGCTGAACATGGTATTTCGGGCTCAGATTCGAATCCCACGAACAAGTTGGCTGCATGGGCGGTTCCGAGGTTTTTCTTATGTGTAATGTGTACACGAACTTGTTTCTCTTAAAAAGTCTACCATGAAGGCATCCTTCCTCTTAAGCAAATAGTACTCGAGTGCTTTACGATAACCAACTAAACCAAACCTCTTTGCTTATCTTAGCGTTTGAAATATGAGATTTTATGTTCTGTAATCTTTAATCCCTGGCAAATTAATTCTTGAACTACTAAGCCTGTAATTAAGATAGAATAACACGCCGAACAAGTATTAATTTGAAGGTCAAACAACAAAAATCAGCGTTATATTTGGAAATTTTCACAGGACTAGTTTCGATGTTTAAGTAAGGGGTGGATTTGATGCATAGTAAGCCTGTATTAACTACTTATCTTTTAATTATTTCGGGTGTTAACCAGAAATCTGTATATTATAATCAGATTGCAAGTTCCTTTTAAGGTAATGAGTTTCACATTTTTAATTATTTTAACCTTTTTGAAATTTTAATGATAAAATCTTCGAGGAGTTAGGCTAGGTTTTAAGGAAACACACATGCACAAACACACACACACACACACAAAAAAAAAGTCAGTCATAAAGTTTAAAGAACTGACTGAAACCATTAAACAAGCTGGCTCACGTAACTAAGGTTAAAAAAAATTATCTCCCTCGCCTACTACTCCTCTTTTTTTTTTTTTTTCAAACCTATCCCGACAGCCCACATGCTGACCCTTAATTCACGATTCCTCTCTATTGTAAATTCTTGACGTTTAGGTAATAAATTACGCGCACACAGACGGAAGAAGGAAGCGTAAGGGGGGGGGGTGAAAGAAAAGGAAAAGTGGAAGAAGAAGGTACGGCCAAAAAAATAATATATCTCTATCCATATCTATTTTCCAAGCAAAAGCAAAAAGAAAGAAAAAATTCATTACATGTTCTGAACTCTACAACGGTAAGTAGTAAAATTGGAAATAAATGATACTGCTGAGATGAAACAGTATGGGAGGTCCGCCAAAAGGGAGTATAAATATAACAGACGATGTAAATTTATGAACATATGTACTTATATATGATCACGAGGATCAAAATAACCCAAGAAACAGTAATGCTTGTCTGTGTGTGGGAAAAAATGAAATTCACATTCATAATGCAAAATATATAGAATCATTTTTATGACAATACTAGCCGCTATGCGGTCAGCCTTCGTCTGGCTTTTAAATGTACCGGAAAAATGCCTAAAGGGAACACCAAACATTAAATTTAAAAACTGCACAGAATTATCGCCCTCATTTTTCTAAGTGGCAACAGTGCTTATATCAGCAACAATGGCAACAGTGATATATCAGTAACAATAGCTGAGTGCCATTGTTGCTGATACAATGAGAAAGAATTATCAATTTAATGCGGTTTCATCAAGAATATAAAATAAAAAGATAAAAATCATTTGAATTTTGAAGGTGCACTGGCTCTTGTTTAGATGCATCCTACGTACCAAAGTTCGTAGCCCTGGGTCTATTAGCTTACGCACAGCACGAACAAAAGACACGCACACACACACAAACTGACAGACCTTTCCTTTTATATATATAGATAAGGGCACTTGGAAAGAATGCCGCAGTTATAAAAATATATGTGATTGGTAAACTGTTAAATGCATAAAAATTACACAGATGACAAAAATGGCAAAAAATGCCATTTTCTTTTTGTTTACAATTAAGTTTTCAATTTCGTGGTTCCACCCTATATAACGCGAATTCGACCTTGCTTAGGTTAGAAATTTCTCTACGAAAACTTACCCCCCCCCCTGTTGAAAAGGTAGTACTCGAGTGTGTTGCCGCAAACAAAATAATCCAGACGTCTTGTTAACAACGCTTGATACGATGCTCAATCTCATTGCAGGCACACTAGGTCATGTCTTGTTGGTTACACTAGGCACACTAGGTCATGGCTTGCCTACAGAAAATCCTGAATTTGCCTCGAATGTCTTCTTTTTGTGCAGACAAAGCAAGAATACTGCGAATGGGAAAAAATTTTCTTAATTTGTAGCGTTTACGGCAAAGCATCGCCATAAGTTGAAAACGGTTTCAAGATTTACATTTAAGGTAAATGAAGCATATAACCAGAATTTGCTAAGGCATCAAAAAAATTCAGATATTTCTTAGCATTTTAACGTTTGAATCATTTCGATATATTAAACAGTTTTTGAAAGTAAAGCGTTTTATTAATCCCTTTTTGATGACATTTGTAACATTTCATCTTTCTTGATGATCCTGAATATTTGATTTCCCCCCTTTCAAGTTTGCTTTTTTACTAGAAGTTAAAAATATCAATTTAAAGCATTTAATCGTTGAATATAAATTTTCAGACTTTTAATAATGTTAAAATATTCTTTCTTTCACGCGAAATCTATTTATCAAATTTTAAAATTTTTAATTCACCAGAATGTGTCATTTGCTTGTCATTGTTTGACATTTAAGAAATTAGAATACAAAGGATAAGTTGAATAATCTCTAAAAAAGAATTCGGTTGCATTCACTTAAAAACGAAAAGGGAAGAAAAAATTCTCGCGTCAGATAAGGAAACTCCAGAGTGTTTTGCGTGAATTTGTCAGCAAATGTCCCTTAAATTGAAGTAAGGACTTTAAAATCCGGAACGTATTTAATTAAATTATCTCCTTAATTCTCAGAATTTTCTTTCGAGACCTAAGCGTAAGTAATTTTTTGCAAATTCGTAGAGGAAAGCATCTCTTAAATTAGGCTTTCGGAAAAATTAAAGTAATAAAAAATTCTAAACTTTTAAAAAAGAAAAAGAAAAAAGTAAAAGGGATTTCTTTGGGTAGAAAAAAACTGCTTGCTCTCCAGCTTGAAATATTTGTTAAATTCCACCGCAAAGCTTCATGATGAAACAAATCCAAATGTTCAGAAATAGATCAGTCAGAGTTCTTCTGACTAATTACATAAATAACAATCGGTACTAATACCTCGAAAATTACTTACTAATACCTATAAGAACTTGATATAAGTTATTAAATGGGATAATTGACACTATATTCTTTGCTGTATTGAATTAAAATACTGTGAAGGTTTAGTTTTATCCATTTGATTAGCTCTTCCATGGCGCTGTATCAAAGATGAGGCATTTTAAGCATTTTCTTAGATTAAACCGTAAACCGAACCATCTATGTCGTTAAAAGTCTTGGTTTTAGGAACCAACACTCTTCCTTTATTTTCGTGAGATTAATTCCCATATTTCTATGATTCATTCACCAATTTTTTTCGAGCTCGGATTTTCTACTTTACTTCTCCGTTCATGTCGTAGTTATCTTCAGTCAACCG